>REGM01000208.1:11470-28757 GCA_004194415.1 Aurelia aurita | reverse complement strand
AATTTATTTACTTTTATAATTTATCATTTACTTTTACCTAGACAAACTTAGTTTTGATGTAGTATTTGGCAGTCAAGAATATGTAATAGTATGCCATGAAACGTTGGCTCAAGGAGAATAATTTCTTGCTTCAGAAAAAATGGCAATATCAATGGTTTTGATGAATGATGAAAAAACAGATATAGGAAGTGAACTCAGACTGCCGGACCCGACTATATCTACGGCAAACTTCAAACATGTACTATGCAAAAACCATATAAATGAAATCCTTTGTGCATCTGGCACTTTGCAAAATCTTTCTTCCAAGTTTCAATGCAACTTCTTCACAGTTCAGAAAAGCCCCTCAAAAATTTTAGCCTTAAAAGTTATGGTTCTTACATGCGGCCTTTTACATCATTTACTTTCGTTTAAACAGCAAAGTAGAGAGGATTGTATTCGCTAAGATAAATCTCTTTTTTTGCACGCAAGCGTAGTGTTGTTTCCTTGAGCTCTTCCACGCTCAGAAGTGTCTTGTACGACCCCTTGAAAAGCTCTGGGTTCGTTATTTGATATGCAATCATACGAGCTGCAAAGTCGAGACATTTCTCACTATTGGTGAACTGCTGATTCTTATCTTTGTAATTCTTCCAGAACTTGTCAGTGCAACACAATAAGACCCAGAGGAGACGGAAGTAGGCCGGTGTCGTCGGAAGGGATTCTAGTGCAACTGAAAATAGCACTAGATCAGCGCAAGCACGTTGCCGGCAAAGTGCAATGTTAAGCTCTTCAGAGAGAACAGCCGACTTAGTGAATTCTTTTGACAGGAGTGGGACGATAATTTTTGCTTCATCGAGGCATGAATGGCGAACTTGCGATTCATCAGGACTTGAAACAGAGGCATTTGGAAGATAGTGGTTCAAACGTGAGACAAGGAACTTTCCAAGGACATCATCTGAGCTATGGAACGATACCACAATATCGACCGAGCTTGAAGAATCGGGAATTCGCTTCTCACCAGGACTCAGCTGCAATAATTCCGGCATGTTGATGTTTGAAAAGAATTTTAGACCACTGGTAATGTGTTCAGTTCTCCATATGGAAGTGATGTCCTCCAGTGAAGTTATGGTTGGTTTCGTAAGTTGCTCTAGGGCTAGATAGCACAAGAAATAGGAATAATTATCCTGAAATAATGGAGGTTGTAAGCACTAAATGTTAGTTCATGCAGGATCAAACAAAGAATAAGATTTACTAGGAGATATTAATCGATTACAGGGGCGCACAAGTAAAATATTCAGATTGAAGGTCACGACAATAGTAGGATTCACACCTCCCAAATAAATGCCCGCTTCACTAACTGATCTTACAAAACTTTTCAAAACCTGCTCATCTTTATGTTGATCCTCCCCTCGTGTTGAAAGAATACATGATATGCATATTGACGTCACGGATCCCGAATGTGTAGCAAATTGAGTCCATAATGGCGGACGCGAGCTGCGAATCTTCGGGCACGCCTTCTTCTGGCACCAGGACCACATACTTAGAGTATACAAATTTTCTTGAAAATTAGCCTAGGTGAAAGCTGAGATTTCATAGTGCCTAATCTTATTGATTGTTGACGTTTTTGTTCCCTGATTGAAGCGCGACTGAGGAAATAAAATCAAGCTTGTGGCCTAAGGAATTTTCCGAACATTTGAAATTCCCACCAAATCGGATTAATCTGCGAAGCGCGCGCAGGTCTGGGGATGAAATCAACATTGGCCTAGCATATTTCAGCTCTGTTTTTTCGACATTCAGCCTGAAAAACACTTTCAGGGCTGCTGCTTGTATAAATACATTGTCTCAAAGTGGAGTGCTCAAGTTCCATGGAATTAGAAGGAAACATGCACGAGGTTTTCGTTCGTTTACCGAGGCAGAGATTGAGAGTTCTCCCAGCTTGGATACTAGTTGAATTTGCACATCTATGTTTTCTCAGGTAGGCCATGCTGTTTATATTTTGTTTTCAATCGTTTTTTGTCGTTATCGTTGGGTATTGCTTACTGAATATCCCCCGAAAATAAATTGTTTCCGCCATAAATATTTCACACAGAGAAAAGACACGAAAATAGAACGCGCTTGGTGATTTATTTTGATTTCATTCCTTTGCAGGAGAAAAAGATGGCGAACTTTCTTGCCAGAATTCGACACACGACTTTGCCACCGAAAAAGAGCACCGAAAATACTCCAGTTGAGCCGTCTATCCTCGAAAGTGGTTGCAAGAATGTACATTTTAACCAGCTTCCCTTCCCCTGCATTCAGTTAGAGATTAAAATAGCTGGTTTGGTTGTCTGATTATCCTGTGTGTAGATGCACTCNCAGACATCTCTCGAAAATTGAGTGTGTTTACCCCCTAGAATGAATTTAATTTTTCTAAAAAATTAATTTTTGATTGTAAAAAGGATATAAACTAAAAGTCAGAAAGTCTCAACGTTGTAAGTGCACTTGGTAAAAATCCACAGAAGAAAAACCGCTAGGAGGGGCTGATTTAGCCCCGCCCTAGGCTTGATAGGGTTAAAGAACACACTTCCCATAAACATGCTGCCCCTAAATGATTAAATAACCAGAACATGTGCCGCCTTAATAAACTTCCAACCTCCTTGATAAGGAGATGCTAACTTTTTGATGTGATACGTACTGTAGATAAGCTCTAACAAACCCTCAACCCACTGGACTGGAACAATTTTTGTTCATGATGAAAAATCCTGTCTGTCACAAACTTTAGGGACCATACATTTATGACGTCTGCATGAGAGGGGTCCAGCAACCTATTGCAGTCAAACAATAGATCTATTGTCTTTTTGCAGACAGGGGGAAGGGGGGTCAGAAAAATGGAAAATATTTTGCACAGGTCATAAATGTATGGCCCTTTCATTTTCGACTTCTAGAGTAAGGTCCCCCCCCACTAGACAACAAAGAACATTGAAAGAGGCTTCTTTAGGTTTTCGATGGATTTATCTTTAGACAGTTCATATCAGTTTGAGTGAGAGAATGACTTCTTTAAATTGGATAAAACTAGATTTTTCAATGCTCAGACTCTCTTCAGTGGGATCTACTGGTGGAAAAACTAAGTATGATTTGGGTAAAATGGGTAAGGCGTGTTAAAAATAAAGAAGAGTGGCAAATACCGTAAACCCTTGATCTAAAGCTGTTAACTTAATAGGCCAACTTGATGTAATTGGTTGCACGTAATAGAACAACCTTTATCTTAAATGAAAAGTTTGTTTACTCTGGAGCTTCATGTAATAATAAAAGCTACTCTTTAAAGAAAAACCAAATATATCAACAATTTGAGTCAACAAATAGAGAAATCTTGAAATCCATCACGCTTAAAGCACGAGTCCCTCCACAATTTCTAGGATTGGCCTGAAAACAGCATCGTCGCGAACACGTCGACTTCGAAAGTTGTTGTGGCCTACCAGAGCTGAGTACTTATAAAGCTTTTAAAAAGCTGTTCAGCAGATAGCTGACCAAAATGAAAGCAATAAATCCAATAGAAAACATGTAAAACTTTGCGATAATCTTTGTTGACAATTAAAACTCCGCAAAACACAGTATGAAAGCAAGCCATCCGGAGGAATTTTGCACCTCAAAACTAATGCCAGACCTCACGCGTGGTCGAAGCGCGCGGTTAATTAAAGTGGTGTATTAAAAATAAAACATACCTGCTTCGGCAAGGTCGAGATGATGACATCACAGCTTGAAACACCCGATTCCGAGCCATAGCTTCGTAATTCTAACCCCTAATTCCAGAGTTTACATTAACCGTCAATTCTTGCATGAGAACGTGACTCTTTTCTGGCATAGTAAAATTATTTACAATTTTCAAATATGCTTCAAATTTACGTAATTTACAAAACTTTGCAATTTTCCTTCTTAAAAGTTATCGCTAGGATAAACAGCAAATTACAAAGCTAACTTGTTCCTTGGCTTAAATTACACAAACAAAGTCTTCCAAGGTTAGTACCATACACATTTAACATACTGCATAACATACACGCAGACATTTTTAACAATAAAATCTAATTCAAACTGTCGCTCTCAGGGGATAGTACGAGCATTCTGAACAAACTTTGCAAAGAACTAAAACTCAGAAAAACTGCACTCCCTGAAAATGTGTCATCTCCTATTTTCTAGGATGAGACCACATGAGACAATATGCCTTCAAAAGGGTGAAGTCTGGAGGCAAAAGGTATAAAACATGTTTATTAAGAGCCGTTAGGATTCTGAGCAACAACAAGCATGTGGACGACTTTGAAAAGAAACAAAATTCAGCTAAACTTCATTTCCTGAAAATATTTCACTCCGCAATTTTTAGCACAAGACAATATGCAATAATACCCCTTCCAGAAGCGAAGTACTGTGGCAAAAGTAACAAACATAGAATTATCAAAGAAATTTAAAATTTAGTTTACTTGCCTATACTATTATACAGCTTAATCTGCCAAGCTGTACCAGTCTGAAGGACCACGACGTCTAGAAATATATTCCAATCAGGTCGCAATGATGATAAATGATTTTCTATTCTCTGGGCATGCTCACTATTCTGATGCGAATATGAAATGAATACATCGTATCTTGCATCTGTTTTTGCCTTTTCAAACGATAGCACGCTTTTGGTTTCACATGAGAGATGTTCAAGCTCAGATGTATGCTTTTGCAACCAGTTTGTCACACCTTGGCAAGCTTGCGAGATCTTTTCGTCGTCCAAAGGTCTGGAAAGCAAAAATTAATCAGACTGACAATCCTGTATAATAGCAGAATCTGGAAAAATTTTCCGGCATTTGATAAATCGCTCAATTCGAATTTGTTACTGATGTTAAAATCATCCTTCTGCGAGGCACATGCAGGACCAAATTACTTCTGATGATAGTAGTATCCCAACAATACCTTCTGTTAGCGACACTTACAATCCCAATTAAAATCCCTTTACATGCTGTAATATTCCAGACAGGGGCTTAATCTTAGTCCATGTCGGGATCTTCTTATGTAGGACAGCATAGCCTCCAAATCTTTGGCATCTTTAAAAAAACATTGCACGGATGGGTAATGCATCTTTTGTTTGACTTTATGGCTTGAAAGGAACTTCAAGACCTTTGCTATAGTCCTATATGTAAACTCTCTAATATCTTGATTATTTTCAGAATTACAGCGTCTTCTTTGCTGTTGCCAGTTTTGAGAATGTGACGTCATCAAATTGCTAAATCGTAAACTAGAAAAGCTACAGATTTTTGCTTGCAGCCATATTATAGACCTTCATAAACTATAGTTTTCTTGAAGATTGTGCCGATTTTCATATTTCCATTTAGGATCTACGAATATTTTAATTTTTTTCAAAACGTTTCGTGAGTTCTTTCAATAAAAAGAAAACCGCTGTAATTCTGAAAATAATCAAAATATTAGGGAGTTTACATATAGGATTATAGCAACTTACCTGAAGTTCCTTTCAAGCCATAAAGTCAAACAAAAGATGCATTATCCATCCGTGCAATGTTTTTTAAAGATTTGGAGGCTATGCTATGTAGGACTCGAATATTAATGCATCAGGTGAGAAAAAAAGTATAAGAGTTTGCTGTCATGAGTTATGCATTTAGGTCAATGAAACTGGTCATGCCAATCTAGGTTTCCTCTGAGTGCCTTTGCTAGGAACCTCTTTCTCCAATTCTTGACGACGCCTCCTTCCAATGAGGTCGCCCAAATTTCGTCCCGTTTTCAGCTTTAGAGTGACGGTAATTGAAGCTTGTTCTTTGAGGAACTTTATTTGTGTTTCCTCCCTAGAGCAAGTTCAAAATCTCTGTTCTTGTTATCTGTTGAAACTGTAAATTAGGCAGAATTTGACTCCCCTTTCTGCCCCTTCTCCCAGCAGTATCCAGAACAGTTTTCAAGCAAATTTAGCAATTACATTAGAATGATGCAACAGATTATACCTAACCTTTTTAAGTATGAAAGACACTAATTTGCTACATAACTTTTAGTGGGACATTTTGGCAACGCAGACACTGCTTTTGACTCATCTATAGTAGAAATGTTAAATTATGGCTCAGAATAAACATAATAAGGCCTCTGGTTGCAACGGGCTCCTCATATCTAAAAAATAAAATAATTGTATGATCGTTTTGATGATGCTCCTAACAATGAAAGTCTATAAAATCACAGACACACCACCTGCAATCAATGTATTGTATTAGGCACATGTGGGTTGGCATGACATCAATTGAAGCAACATAGAATGGCGCCAAGTAATCTCTCTTCATATTTCTGGTACAGCATAGTGCTATGTTGTATTGCTCGAGGCACGCTTCATCCATTAAGAACCTTGGACTCAGTATGGTGATCACACGAGCACAGGACGACATAACCTTCAAAGTAAGGATGATTAAATCTTTACAAACTCTACCCTTGTTGTGTAATTGTCATGGAGAACAAAATATGACTTTCAGGTATGAACAAACACATTATGATCCAGTTAAAAAACTGTACAAGAAACTATTCGTTTCCTACATTGCTTAAAGGTAGATGGCGCAGGGCCCTCATCCACACATTTCTGCATACAGGAGTATGGCTGTGAAAGTGCATGACAAATTATTTCTTTAGATGACTCGGTTACTGCATGGTATATCATCTCGATCTTTTGGAAGACATTTAACCCATGACAGCGAGTTGCGTTTTGCAAAGCTTCAATAACGAGACACTAACGCTTCTTATTAACGTGTCCTTGTAATTCAACATGTCTATACATAATCAGACAATTACAATAGGATACCTAATAGAAACTGTTAGCTACCTTTCCAGGCGTGCTTTTTACTTCCTTTGTAAACAATTTACAGGTGAAAATATTCAAGAATATGTCAATGTATGTACCTGATACAAATCTTCCTGCCAACATTCGTTTGGATTTAAATTTTGGTGTTCAAAATATATTCGAATACTGCTATGGATTTCTTTCAACTTTTCCTTTACCGTGTCCGCGATCGGTTGATCTTTGATGCTATATGACAAGTAAACGTCATATATTATTGGATGCTCCTAAGGATGAACAGGGAGCTCGGTTATTAACAATTTCAGATCACGTGCGTTAACAAATATGCATCATAAGTGATTTCAAGAGTGTTTTCTGCAAATAAAGGCATGACCAAGAGTGCGCTACCACAGTTTTAATGTTGGAGCACCTTTAGAGAGTTACTGAGCCATGCTTTTAGGCCATAAGTTCTACTCTTCTGCTTTAGACAGCATGATGAAATAGCTAAAATACCAGGACTTTGGCTTTCGATATTTCCGATAGCAAGTAAAAATTCTACATATTCCCAAAGATCACAATGTATCCTTGTACCGGTATTAGAAACGTTTCAGAAAACTTAAATGAAACTATTTTACAAAAAAACAAGAGATATCGATCAATACTTCCAAACAATTTCATGACATTCAATTTCTGCTGGTATCCACAAACCTACTACTTGTTTTCACAAAAATCTTAGACAGACAGGTTCAGGTCATTCAGAGAAAAGAAAGGAATGGTATCAAGAAATAATAATATTGGCGGAAAATTAGCAGAGGCAGACATCTGAAACGACACGATTGGCCAATCTAAATTCCAGAAGATCAAAATATTTCAATACTTTAGCTCAAACCTACCTCCCAGGTATTTGTGAGTGATGAATATTTAAGTCAGAAATACCTGTGACTGTTCTTGCTCTTTCGTCCAAGTCTCTTTCCAATTTTCCTTGAGATCTTTGAAATAAGGTAATAATGGGCTTTCCTCAATCTCGTTTTCATATCTTGTGAAAATAACAATCTCAAGGACTTTCAAAGGTAATCCAATTTTCATCCAGTGGATTGCTGCTTCGACAGTCAGTCTCAGCATTGTTTGATGACTGTAGTCCTGAAGAAGAACAACTATATTCTTCAATATAAGCGTTTAGGTGTTTCGATCATGTGTTTATGGTTAGAAAAGGTGATTTTCAGAATGCAGCCTTTAAGGGGAGAATTAAACTCTAGAACTTTAGATGTAATCTTCCTTTGCTGTCTCCTATAGAGTAGAGTTCCACAAATGAGTTGTTTAAGAAATCCACTTGAATAGTTTCCAGTAGAGTCCTTTGAGAAGTATATTTTTATTTCTTATTAACAGTAATCAGATGAGAGAATCTTTCTGCAACATCTGGTAAAGGTATCATCAATCTATTATACAGTATACAGTATACATCTGGAGAGTAAAAACCCATCCCTGTTAGTTGATTGAATCATGCTACCAGTTCAATCAATCGGTCAACTGCATCATAGCCGAAAGACTAACCTGGATGTGAACATTTCAGTCACTAAATGTGAAATGTAACGTTATTGAGTTAAGGACGATCTTCTTTAGAAGATGATGTTTGAAAATTAGTCGAAGAAGGATTAGAATTTTGATAGAATTTGTCTGATTTTCATCTAAAAATAAAATAAAAGCAAACACCATCTTCTAGGAAGGAAAAGCAAATCCCTTGCATATTGGGCCGAAATAAATATTCTCATGAAGTTAGACCTTTTCCTTTCACATAGGCTGTAAAGTTTATGTATGTACAATTTAGCAGACATGAAAATAGACCACTAGGATGATTTAATATTAATGATGATGTAGTCTGGAATCAGCCTAAATCAATCGAAAAACATTAGCAGAATTCTCTAAGGACTCAACTAGACCGCAAAATGACAAAAATAAAAACAATGGCAATTCAGAAATAAATGACAGTAGTTAACATCAGATGCACGAGCTATCGTTCCACACTTGTAGAGATGTAGAAATGGAGGGTAAGTTCTTTTCGGCATCTAAAATCTTTACAATCTGTGGAAAACGGCAAGTGTCACTGAGTTGTTGTTGATGTTGTTGTTGTATCTTTATTTTACATCGATGAAATAAATAGTCTAGTCTACTATATACATATGTACAAGTAAGCTAATCAAAATCGATGGATACACGAGTTAAAATAAACAAATAAATATATTTAAATTTGTTTTTATTTACGCGGTCTATACATTATTTACAATAAAACGACAGACATTGCAGTTGCATGTTGGACCGTCCCATTGAGTAATTAAGTTTTTGAAGCAATTAAAGTTGTCAGCCGACTTTAGCTCATTTGGTAAGTAGTTCAAAATCTGTGAGTGCCGAAAGTAACCTGATTTGGCCTGTAATGAGTAAGATTATTAGGATTTCGCGAGGAATAATAGACCTTTTTACTTGCCAGAAAAGAGGTTTGGATCGAGCGTCCAAATCTGGTAAAGTTTGAGAAAGAAAACGAAATCACGACCCCCGTTCTAAGTAGAAACACTGCTAGCTGTGGCATGAAGTTGCTTCGGATCTCAAAACGCTTTTGAGGGAGTTATTCATAGATAACTTGGCTCAAATTGAGCTACGAATGTTACAGTTCATACACAGGCAAGTTTGATTCGCCTTCTGGCCTTTTTGTCGTTGTTTTCGTTCATTGTTAGCTGATTTTGTTATGCAACAGTCTAGGCCCATATTTATTCAAAACACAGCGATCTCCCAGCAAATCTTTTCCACCGTTCAAGTATTTTGAGGCCTTCGCCTGATATGTTGTGCCCAAATTCTTTTGATAGGTGTATGCAGGTGTATGTGTTTCCTCCTCTACGTTTTGTAATTTTATCAATAATAATATCAAAATAAAGTTTCTTTTCATTTGAATACGACGGTTGAAAATAGCAAACTTCGAATCGCTAACTCGCAAAATGAAACCCTTGCATGCTCGCAATTGTGTTCTGCAACTGTTACACAGCAAAATCAGCTAACAATGAACAAAACAACGAGAAACAAGGCCAGAAGGCAAATAAAACTTGCCTGTGTACAAACTGAAACATTCGTAACTCAATTTGAGTAAAGTTATCGTCGATTTATTCTCTGAAAAGTGTAGAGATCCGAAGCAAATTCATGCCACAGATAGCAGTGTTTCTCTACTGAGAACGGGGGTCATGCTTTTGCTTTCCTTCACAAAATTTACCAGATTGGACGCTCGATCCAAACCTCTTTTCTGGCAAGTAAAAGGGTCTATTGGAAGATCTAATTTGAAAAATATCTTTCATGAAGGATGGATTCAGACCATTCAACGTCTTAAAAATTTCTATGGAGAGAGATCTAAGTCGGGAAACATGCATCGTCCATCGACTTGACTTGGTAAAATATCAATAATAATAATAAGAAGAAAAATATCAATTATCAAAAGAATGTGTATACTGAAAGAAAGAAGACTTGGCAGACTTCGTAATGAAAAAGTCCAAAAGAACGTTTATTCTGACAATGGTAGAGATCCCAGAGATTGAAGAGAAAAATAAAAAAAAGGGTGGAAAACATTGAAAAACATTCAACCTGTCTAATTGAAGCCATTTAAGTTTCACAATTTTGCTATTGAATCTCAAAGAATATCTAGTCAACAAAATGTTGCCATGCCGTGTTGAGTTGCAAACCTTTTCGATCTCCCCGAAATCATCCAGCCTTTGGTAATTGATATTTTTCTCAGCGAAGCTTGCCGTTTTCCGAAAATTTATTATTTCAGATGCCCAAAAGAACACACCCTAGGTTTCTGCAAGAAGGTTTCCAAGACCTTCGGGTTTCTACCGTTTTCAGAAGAGCCCAAAAAGTGACAAAGATCTACCAAAAAACAGTCTCTCAAAAACAGAATGATAAAACGAAAGAAAATTTGCAAAAAATATATGAAGTCTCGCATCTCTACTGTTTTGGAAGAGTGACCTCAAAAGAACGTGACTTTCAACTCTGTAAATGCTACTATTTTCAGAAGATGCCAATAAGAACGCACCCTTAGTGCAATCTAATCAATACAAAAACCTTCATTATTTCATAACTGCAATAAAGCCTTTCTGGTATAGATAAAAGTAATAGTTTTCTCTTTCTCCTTTCAACAGTACAATACCTTACCTTGTCTCTTGCAGCCAGCAGAGGCATCATCACTTTGATATCAGTATCTTTGCTCAAAGAAACTAAAGCCCTGAAAACCTGACTGACAACCATTGGAGACCTAACTTCCCTCTTGAAACTCTCTTCAAAGCATAACACTCTCTTAAAGATGCATTCTTGAGGTAATGGCTTTGACCACCAGCAAGAGAAAAAGGATCTCAAGTCTTCTTCTTTGTCTTGAGCAAGTTTTGCAACACTGATTCGTAGGTCTTTTTCAATTGCACCAATAACCGAGGCTGGATTTGGTGGGTAACTGTCTGCAGAGCAATAACAGAATAATTCATTTATAATCAAAGAACTACAGGGTGCCCAAAATAATTGCTCAACCTATATCCTGGTACTGTGAAGGAGACTCAATTTCAGAAATCTTTAAACTGGTATTTTCCGAAAGAAAAAATTTCAAATTAGATTTTAGGACCTCAGTGTGTCATATCAGGGCAATGTTAGCTGAGATGTACCCAAAGAGAACAAAAATGTTTGCTTTCTTGTTTGACCAGGCTAGAATATCTACTTCCTTGTTCACATTTTTTTGGCAAGAAATTCACCCCTCATTAGCCTGATAACCTCTCATTAGCAGGGGTAAATTTTGTAACAATAGCATTTTTGGTTTAATTACATTTCGCACGACAGCCAATCAACAAGCTTTATTTTTAGAATGTGATCAACAACTTCGGGCCTCGCGAGACAGGGAAACCACCCTCTCGACTTTTGCTAGCAACGAAGACGAAAATGTCCTTTCGAAGAACCTTTAGAAATTGTTAATCTGTATTGCCAGATAAATTTCCTAACCAAGGCTGCTTGCCTTCGGCTCTACTGCGCCTGGTTTTTACAAAATAATTTTCCAAAACTTCGTCCCCCTCGCGTCATTCACTCATTTTCATTAATTGCTTTATTTTAAGAAGGCTGGAGAGATTTCTAGCTATATTACAGCTAATTTAGGCCTACTATGCGTGCTGCATCTAGGCATGAGACCCCTAGTTTAACGTCCCTTCCGAAAGGACAGTGAACTTCAGCTACCTAACGGAAATTGTATAAGCCGCTCGGCCACCCACCCCACGAACGTCCCTTCAGGGGGCTTAGGCCCAGCCCAAGGATAAATCGTAAAGTTTGCTATGCTTTTTTTAAGTTTTCTATGTGGGGGACAATTTTGTATCCAAACTCAGATGATTCCACTGCGCCTTTATATGAGATGCATTTTTGGCCATAAGCAGATTCTCGCATGAGAATTTCTAAATCAGTTCTAGTACTGCGTAATTCTCTCTTGTGTGTATCCAAGAGTCTCGAGAAGATTTCTGTAAGGTAAGTGGCAGCCACAGCATTGATAGATTTGTATACCATACTCAGCGTCCCCATTTGTATAATTTCACTGAAAGTGTGCCAACCAAGTACTAGCGGAGTAATTCACTTAAACACGCAAAATTTCTGAGGCAGCCTAGGACAGATGACTATTAAATATTGCTACTACAATCTATGAGTAATTTGAAAGTGTTTTTGAGGCAAATCAACCATAAAACTTTCTATTCTTACTATTTTGTTGACCAATTGAACTATAATATTAATAAGAAGAAAATGACAAGAAAGGATGCAGTCGCACTTTAACAGTTCACGGAGTAACTTTGTAGGACTGAAGGAACTTTCTCAGGTAGTGTGTTCTACCACCAACGGAACTTCCCACCTAAGTTTAGTTTCCACCTAAGTTTTGGGACCCCGGTAAATAATAAACTTACCGATCATTTGCCCGAGACTGGCAATTCAAGCAAAGAACATCCAGCCCAAGATATGCAAAGTCCAATGGTCTTGCTGAATCTTCAGTCAAAGTAATCAACAACCTTATCAAGAAATGTAAAGGCTCGAGACAAGACATTCTCAAGGGACGGCTGATTCTTAGAAATACTCCTTTAAGTTGTGGCAAGTCACCCTCTGAATTGTTAATGGGGAGGAAACTCAGGGATAATATTCCATCGATTGAAAGAGACAGGCGAGGTATTGCGAGAGACCTAGTAATGGAAAGAGAAGAGCAAAAGAGGTACTTTGATCGAAAAAATGCATCCAAGAGAAATACTGCTGCTTCAAGTCAATTCAGGATTAGCCAAAGAGTTGTTGTCCAGAATCCCCAAAATCGCACATGGACATTGAAAGGAAGAATAATTGAAGACGCAGAACACAGGTCGTACAAAGTAAAGATGGAGAATGGTAACAATATGAGAAGAAATTCGAGATTCATAAGAAAGGTGTATACATTAAACCCACAAGTTTCTATATCTTTGCCCGACGTAGGAGCAGATGCGAATGGCCAACACGAAGGAGGTGATCTGTACCAAGGGGCGGAACAAGGAGATCACGTTATGTTGTTGTTGTTGTCTTCTTATTTTAAATCGAAATTGCTTTTTAGCTACAAAAGCAACTAGTCTAATTCGATTATCTAAATACAAAATGCAAATTTAATTAACAGANTGTGTCGGCTTGTGTGGCAAAGGAAGTCGCACCAGGTCTTTCGAATGCCATCAATTCCGGGAGGGTTGTTGGGGTTTGGGAATGGGGAAGGGAAACAGAGCTGCTGGCTGCTTGTGGTTGCTAAATTTGCTCCAAAAGAACACTTGTAGCAGAGGGAGGGTGGCTAGGTAAAGCATGTGAATGATTTTGCTGCTTCAACAATTCCTTCAGCTCGCTCATCGCTTCTGTAATGCTTGCCTTCACGATCGTTTCAACGGTCTTCACCTGGTTTGCTGTAAAAGCCAAATTCGCTTCTTCGGATTGATTTTGTGACTGACGTGCTGAAGCTTCAGCTCTTGGTGGTCGTTCTTCTGCATTTTCAGGCTGGTTTGGTACGGCTCTTGTTCCACTGCTTGTCGTACTAGCTCTTGTTGTGGTCCTCGCACTTCTCCGTTGTGCTGCAGTGCTTTCTGGCCTTGGCATAATGTCTTTCTTTCCAGAACAAAACTTATTTGAATGCTAATTCAGATGTCAAATGACTTGCTTTCTGAATGATTTCAATATGGAAAAGATGTTCGTTTTGGTAAATTAAACAGTTTTATAGGCCACACTATCCAGTTCGTAAGTCTACCCAAATTTGGTAAATCCTCTTACCACACACTGAGTTAGACTTGAAACAAGACTTTTCATTGGTTGCCCTATTTCCAAGTCTGACACGTTCTAGAGGTCTGACACGCGCAAAGGCTGTTAGCATCGTTGGACTCTACGCATATACATTTTCGTGATAAATGCGGTCACGAGAATTTGACGAGGTGTCATTATCCGGTCGGCATCCTCTGTAAGTCGACCTTTTGCGCATTATTGACCTCACGCTAAATCTTTATTTTTTCAGGCGAAGATCAGCTTATTACAATATTGTGACCTTTGAACGCTGACGAAAAGCTTGCATGATTAACATGTGAGAATACTTTCAACTGAAGCACAACAATTTAGGGAAATTGTAACACTGGGCTAGAATCACCTCCTGCGCAGCAACTTGATTAGAAAAGAAGTAGGACAAAACGAGGGCTCAATTAACCCAATTCATATCTTTGCTATGAATCCTCTGCACAAATCTGGTTCCTACTCGATTATTAACAACTATAGACCAATATCAGTCCTTCTCACTCTATCGAAAATCCTAGAAAAGATGTTTCACAAGCAGCTTATGGCTCACTTTGAAAAAAGCTGTCTTCTCTTCAATCATCAGTTTGGATTCCAATCAAAGCGATCCACTGAACAAGCAGTAAATTTGTTCCTTGACCATATAAGAAGAGAGGCTGATAAAGGCATGCTTACAGGTGCAATATTCGTAGATTTGTCAAAGGCCTTCGATACCGTTAGCCATTATGTCCTCTTATCTAAACTGCCTTCATATGGAGCCACGAACACGGAATTGAAATGGCTTACTGACTACTTGTTTAACAGGAAAAAATTGTTCAGTACAATGGAGCTCTCTCTAATGCCATCCCCGTGTATACCGGAGTTCCACAAGGATCCATCATTGGCCCTCTACCATTTCTGATCCATTTTAATGATGCAAATAGATCACTGAAGCACAATAAAGTCATTACATACACAGATGATACCGTTATATTTACCTCATCCAGTGACTTTAACATCATCGACAATCATCTAAACGATGATATCAACGGCTAGTGTAAAATGAAGGACATATTTTTGCAGGTCACCGCGGCAGGTCACTTTTAAGGCCAAGAACTCATAGGCTGAACAAAGAAATTCTTTTTGTGCAAGATTCGAGAGCCGCCATTGTACTAACGTGTCAAAGTGCAATGAATTGTACGGCACAAAGGAACCGCCAAGATGTAACTCAGTGCGGTTATTAAAGGAGCCTTTAATCTTGATTCTTAATCCTTATTGATAATATAGTATTTCGAACAGATAATAAGAGCTTATTTCTTAAAGTTTTGAAAAGGAGGACAAGAGGTGATCAGAAGATCAGACCCTCTTCTAATTAAAAAATTTGAATCAAACACGTTTCTAGACATACAATAATCTTCAGAACAACATGCATTAGGACAATAGGATACTAAATGAATCCCATAACAGACATAACCAATTTATTAATCCTGAAGTGACAGGCGTTGCAATTATACGACCTTTGGGAAAAACATTGCACTCCTTTAACAACCCTTTGTCCTTTGCCGACAAATACATTTCCAGGCGTTAGTCCTGGTTAGTACGATGGCGGCTCTCGTATCTTGTACACAAAATAATTTCTGTGTTCAGCCTATGAGCCCTTGGACATAATGGTCACCTGCCACGATGACCTGCAAAAATATATCCGGCATTTTACACTAGCCGTGATATCAACAGCTTGTCAACCTGGTTTTGTGAAAATGAATTGTTAATGAATCTAAAGAAAGGGAAATCGGAGGCGATGCTTTGGAATATCAAAGCGATTAAACCTCTTTAATGGAAGGCAACTTAACATCCAAGTTAGCGGAACCGGCATAAATTGTGCTACAAGTTACAAATATCTCAGAGTAACATTGGATTCCTCCCTAAATTTCGAGTCTCACTTTCGTGCAACTTAAAAAAAGCAGCAGGAAGAGTACATCTACTTCGTCGTATTCGAAGTTATATCGACTCAGCAACTGCAGAAACGATCTACAGAGCTATGATTATGCCTGTCTTCGCATACTGTGGCTCAATTGCACTTGGATGGTCAAATTCAAGAGTAAATCAGGTACGAAAAATCGAGCAGCGTAGCAGGAATATAATAAAATAAATTAAAGGCCCCCATTAGCAATGTTTGAAGAATGAGATCATGCTTGTAGCTTGCTTGAATTCGTTCTAAAATATTCATTTCATAAAGCTGACTTGCAATCGCAACTTTTCTATTGAAGTTTAGATGTCGCGATGATCGGGGGAATGGCTGTATGGCTGATAATGCTGAAAATAAATTTGTTATTTAATTGTTGCCACCCTAGCAGTGCCACACTTGTTTCTTGAGAAAATATGTTGTTGGTTACCCTGACAACGATCGTCGATATTAGAGATTTCGTGTCAGTAAGGGAAGTTTGCCAGGTCGAAGAGGTCAAAAAATATCAATTGGCAACTCACCCAAATTTGATAAATACTGCAGATATCTCTGAATTGTTATGATTTTATACATGAACAATGCCTTCAAGATACCTTGAATATCTTTAAATTGTTTCGATTGTGTGCATAAATAATGCCTATTGTTACAACATTCCTGATTCCTATCTCGGTAGGTATATAGGTATATAGGTAGGTATATTCCTTCCGGTTGGATCAAATCCCCTCCATAATGTTTTCATTCTTCAAACATAATTAAAGGCCCCCATTAGCCATGTTTGAAGAATGAGATCATGCTTGCAGCTTGCTTTATGCATGGGCGTTAAGAAACGCGGTAGTTATTCCTACAACTGTTTTTTCCTCACTGTGTCCCTATGCCCGTTCCTCCCTGTGTCCCTATGCCCATGAAGGTTGTTGTTGTTCTGCCTGGTTTTCCTTGTATCCCTGTTTTCTGATTTGAGTGACTGTTTTTAATAACTGTGTCCCTATTCCCGTTCCTCCCTGTGACCCTATGCCCGTGCAGGTCGTTGTTGTTGTGCCTGGCTTTCCTTGTATTCCTGTGTTCTGATTTGAAGCGTGCGAAAACTCAGCGATCTCTAATTAGCGTTCTTTTGGCCGAGTGTTCGTTTGCATTCTCTAGATGTTCCGTCCCATAAATTCGTCCCTTAAACTCACTTAGCCCCGCCTTGGTCCACTTGAATAGACCAAGGCTAAGGCCTAAATGTCCAATTTCCGACATTTGTTAAAGATTTCGTTCTTTCTTGTAGTTCTCTAAGC
>REGM01000207.1:531381-570595 GCA_004194415.1 Aurelia aurita | reverse complement strand
CCAAATAATATTTAATCATACACTGAATTGTTCCAATGTCACAAATCAATCTGCAGTTCAGTTTTTTGTATTCCATATTCCTGTTTGGGCCAGGAAATAAAGGCGCTCTGTTAATTATATAATTACCAAAATATTATTCAGTAGATTTGCTGATTTCTTTTGCCGAACAACCTCACGTTTGATGTCTCAAAATTTTCGTGACATAATGTAAACACATGAATCAAACACTTTAAATCGTATTTTAGATTTTTCCTCGATGAAACAAAGTACATTTTGGGCATTTCTTCGTTTGGTCTTCAGAGATAAACAAGAAGCTGGTAGAAAAACTGAACAAAAGCATTAAATAGTTTCATCAAACTGAACCACCGTGTTTCAATCACTTAGTTGCAGAAAACTGATCCCTGTAGATTGACTTCTGGACACATTTGGCTTGCTTGTCATAAAGTTGGTATTCTTGGGTAAAATGAGTTTATTTTTATACCAAAAAGGCTATTGAATAGCTCTGCGTAGTTATCATCATAAATTGGAGTTTGCATAATATTTGAAATTGTCAATTACTAATTTTACTTCAGAATACCAATTTTACCCCAGTAAATTCTAATGCATATACATCACAATTGTATATTGCAATGTATCTTAAATTTAATGGAAATTCTGCAGAAGTATTTAATTTGCAATTTATTTCAAAGCTTGATATTTTAAATTCATGTTTTCAAAAGAGTTGTATTTAGTGTGCGTCCATAAACATCTCCAAAAAATGATAGAATGAAGAGGGTAGATGACTAACAATTAAAAGTTCTCCACTTTCATGAGTTATGAAAAGGAGTACAGTATCAAGAAATTATCTGACAAAAGTAGAAAACTGTTCAAGAATCATCTCATCTCAATGCAATAAAGTATTTGATATCATTTGAAGTGTTTGGACCCCATCCATTTAAAAAATAATTTTGATCTCCTGGGTCCTTTTTGGTTACACGTAAGCCTGATGCTAGACTTGCCCCAAGTCTATTTCATGAAGTCCTTCCGACCGATCCCTTTCCCATAGTTCCCGGATCCGCCATTCCGTTACGGAACAACCTTATTCCTCTCTCTCTTTCCCCTTTGTTCCGTAACAGAATGGCGGATCCGGGAACTATGGGAAAGGGATCGGTCGGAAGGACTTCATGAAATAGACTTGGGGCAAGTCTAGCCTGATGCTGATGATGCTCACCCATCATAGTCTATTTTTACATGACAACTGACAGCAGTTTGAGGGTGAATTACGATACAGTACAGTTCTTTTGCACAAGGGCGTAGCCAGGAGGTAGATTGTTGTCCACCCCAGTTTTCTCAATATTCATTCATATTAAAAAATGGTGCAAAAAAGGCTGGGTATACATTTCAAAACTTAGTTTGGTACTAAGTCCACCCCACTTTTTTAGGGCTGATGACACCCCTTATTTTGTAATTTTTTCTTTCTTATGAATTCTTGACAATTCATAACACATCTTGTGGACTCTTCAGAATTCTTCCAAATTTTGGGAAGCTACAGTAAAGCGTAAAAAGTACTGGAATATTGGAACAATATATTTTGTTTCTAAAAATGCTTACGTTATTGAAATTTTTATTAATTCTTAAGAATTCATGGATGTTATGTGCAAGTCAAATTGGATATCACCCCCCTCCCCTTGGGCCTACCCCAGGCATTTAATCACGTACACAATCCCAGGGGCAGGGCGTTTGAAGCGAATATCTGAGGATTTTTATACCTTATTGGGCCATTTGAATTATATCTGCATAGCAAAATCTACATTTTAAGGCTGCAAGACCGGGGAATTCGCTACTCAAGGGTGAGGAATTTGATCACCGAGAATGTTGCCTGGGGGGTGATATCCAGGTATATATTTGACTCGTACATTAAGCTACGAAAGTACTGTACTGTAGGTATTGGGAAGAGTAATTTAAAAGTTATCCTAAGTACAGTATCTAATCTTGAGGTCTTCAACAATAATTTTCTCTTCTTCATTAGCTTCCGTAGCAAGCTTTTCAAACAGATTTGCTAGGGCTATCTTCTCTGACTTTGACAAAAATTGGATTGACAGACTAAATCGTTTGGATAAGCTCAGATTGGTTAGGATGTCCAGTATTTTTGCCACATATGCAGAGTCAAAACACTCATCAAGGGTTGATATAATTTCACCAATCGAGTTTCCTACAGATTCGGATGTCAAAATTTTCGCAGTTGCACTTGTTTGAAGTTGGATAACATATGTAAAGCGTGAAAGATTTGTTGTTAAGGATCTCTTCCATGTTTTCAAAAAAGAATCTGCTGATACTGGCTCTAATGTAACATTCTGTCCCATAATATCATCATTTNTTTCACCAATCGAGTTTCCTACAGATTCGGATGTCAAAATTTTCGCAGTTGCACTTGTTTGAAGTTGGATAACATATGTAAAGCGTGAAAGATTTGTTGTTAAGGATCTCTTCCATGTTTTCAAAAAAGAATCTGCTGATACTGGCTCTAATGTAACATTCTGTCCCATAATATCATCATTTTCTGGGGCATCTTTGGACGATTTTAGCTGTTTTTCTTTGGGAGTACACATTGCATTCACTGGCTGTCTTACTTTAGCGTCGCTATAAATATCTTTTCTTTCTAAGGGCTGCAAATTTGAGGCCAAAACGATGTTCTTAAATTCCTCATATGACCCAACACGTTGTTCAACAGCTCTGAATTTCGCTGCATTTTCTCTGGAATATTTCTTATCTGCTTCAACAGCTGCAGAAAGCTCTGTTTCAAGTTTTGAGAAGTCAATTTCGTCTTTCTTCGTGCCCATTCTTGGAAAATTTCGTTAAAATCAGGATTCATGAAAACTTCCACATCCAAAAGTAGCGTCCATTACTCTTTGTTACTATAGAAACGAAGTACATTGTTGTTGTAATTGTTGTTGCTGTAACTGTTGTTGTTGCTGTATCATATTGAATATTGTTGTTGATGTTGTCAATTTGCTGTGGATGAAAAAATTTGGCAAAGATGTGGCAGGTCGAAGATCATCAGGAAAAGCCTTTCGCAGCGTGATTTGCAAGAACGAATGAAAAAGAACATGGCTACTTACGTTGCCAGTTGCCTGCCGATTGCAATGCGTGCCGTCATGGATTCAATTGAACTGGATAATGAAGGGAAACCTAAGGTAGTATGTCGGCCCAGCCAAAACAGTGAGCTCAAAACTAAATAAAGCAACACAACAAAACTCCATTACAATATTTAAGAATCAGCTTAAACCAAAGTGAGATGCAAAATGCATACAAATTAAAGCAGTTTGTCACCAAGAAGATAATCTTCTCAAAATCCGAAGTTTATTTCAGATTTCAGATTTACCTAGGAAAGAAAATTTGTAAAGTATTGTAAACATACATACATATAAATTTAATGTTGTAAGCACTATTGTGCTTGTAAAGGACCATCCCTGCCAAAAGAAAATATTTAGAGCTAACTAGGGCCGCACAAAAATCGATTCTTTCATGCAAAATGACCATTGGACATTTTCAAAATACCCCCAGCCCCTCCCCCCAAAACGTCCATTAAAAATTGATGCAATTCGTCCGATTACAAGACTATTTCATAACGTTGATTTGGCGCTTCTATAATTGGCCTAAATGATCATGATATCGTCGGCAGCATTGTTTTCCATGACCACGCATAGGAAAATGGACAAGATTAATTCTTTGCGCTCAAAATTCTATCCTGCTAATAAAATATACAGAAAGTGGAAGCTGTATACTGTAGTTTCTTTAAAAAATCTAGGGAGAAAAATTTGATAAAACAGAATTTTGAAAATGTCCTGTCCTTTTACCCCCTCCTCCCCAAACGTCCATTGGACGTTTTGCGTGAAAAAATTGATATGTGTGCAGCCCCTAAGTAGAGGCCACATGCAAATTGATGTTTTCATAAAAAATTTCATCAATTGAAGGTTTTCAAAATACTCTTTCCCTCAAAACGTCCAATGCAAAATTGATACAAGTGGCCTCCTATGCATGGGTGGTGGGTTGATCTTCATCAGCGTGATGCCTTATGGGCCTTGCTGATTAATATGTAGATGTAGATGTAGACTTCAATTCACACTTTCTCACAAAAAGGTATGTAAATTCACTCGTGTATCATGCAACCAAAAAAATGATAAAACCCAATAAATCAAGCAAGGGCGTCACCAGGGGGTGGACTGGGATGGACTTGTTTTCTCAGGGTGTCACCAAGGGTTGACTGGGCTGGATGTGTTCTCTCAGGGTGGCATTTATTCATAAGCAAAAACGGTAGAAAAATGGCTGGGTATACCTTTCAGAACCTAATTCCTTCCAAACTCTACTCCAATTTTCTAGGGCCGGCAACACCCCTGATGTCAATCAACCAATTTAAGAAATTACAC
Organism: Aurelia aurita; assembly: GCA_004194415.1. Taxonomy (NCBI): domain Eukaryota; kingdom Metazoa; phylum Cnidaria; class Scyphozoa; order Semaeostomeae; family Ulmaridae; genus Aurelia; species Aurelia aurita. Next base: position 566,189 of record REGM01000207.1, on the reverse strand, counting down.
AATCTGCCAAGTGTTTTCACACATCACTCTAAGCTCGTTTTACTCTTTCATGTAAAATAAAGTCAATTTCACGCTTTCATGCACGAAAAAAGGCCAATTAACATTGAATGCACAAATCATGGGACACAAGTTGTCACAGATAATTCTTCAGCCCAAGCAAGTGTGTGATATTCTTACTTTGGTTCTTTGCAAATTGACCAAAATTTTATGTCAACTTGCATATGGTCAAAATTCTTATCCAACCATGGTCCTTTGCATGCTCTGTTTTATGAAAATGAACATTTTTGTGGTCTACGAAAATGGCTGCCTCATTGGAAATGTATGCGGATGCGCAAATGATGCTGGTTGAACAAGAGCCTTTAAAACACATGCTCCAGTCTGCAGAGTACGGCCACTACATGTGCAAGATCTTTTGAGCCATTTTTCTGTGCATGCTGTTTTGAACAACTTCCCTTGTTTTCTTTTTGAAGCACAAAGAAACAACTGCACATGGGCATGCTAAAGTTACATTTGTTTGCACACGTGAGATCTTGTCCAGAAAAGCCACACTCTGCAGACAACTTCTTCCCTCATTGTGTTCAATCACAAGATCAAAGTTTTGTAATTTTTGGAGGCAACCATTCCCCCCCCGAACTCCCAAGATATTTTATCTTTGTCAGTCCTCGTAACATTAAATTTGATGGTGTGCTGCCATTCGCGCGCCTTGAAGACTCTAGGCATGCGATGGCGTGCTATCCGAAAAGGATCAACAAGGACGACGATTAAAAATGCTACAAAAGTTTAGGAACTTTGTGCAAACACTGCCTGGAGAAGGCCCAAAAGGAAAGCAAAGCAAAGGAAAAAGCATATCATTATTCATCAAATACCATGCAGAAAACTACGAAAATCCACTAGTAAAAGCTATGTTTGCATGTGCGATGAAAACATACATTGGTCGTCTCAGGTGTATGCGGAGGCATGCGCCTGAGATCACACGCCTAATATTACCAGGACTGCTCCATGATTGTGATCATTTTCATTTTAATTCTCTAGGAAGCTTATTGTAGCTATCTCAGCAGCATGCTGTTCATCATAAAAACACTGAAAGATGATGCTTGGGATCAAGGTAGGTATCGTTAGCCTACAATCACAATTTTTGGATGAATTGTTTATGTTTATCACCCCCTTTCTAAACCACACAACATTGTCTTATCAAACTTGAAAACCACTTTTGGTTGACCAAATCTGTCGCCCGAGTATGCAGTATTTTGCTCACTGCGTTTGTTGAGAGGTTCTATTTGATATTCACTATGAAGTTAATTAATTAATCTAATACCTTTGTAAAGATCACTGTTTGACCTTTAAAGCCTTTCTTTTTTCAGAGTTTGGTAAGGTCTGCAACCAAGACACCATCAAGCTCCTGAAACTTGTAGCACAGTGCCACGAGAGAGCTTTTGATATAATCTCATCTTTCAAACAGGAAGGTGAGTGACCTTACCGTGTTTCAATGACTAGCTCGATAACTACGATGTTTAATACAAGATTTCCGTAACTCTTATGGTTTAAAAGGACTAAAAAGTGCAAATCATGTTTATAAAATAATCTCAATATGGAAGTCTACAGTACAGGCCTTGCATACATTAACATGACAGGAATTCTCAAGAATTCTGAAGAATTTTCAAGAATTCTTTGACACATTATGATAAGAATTCTTGAGCCATATAAAAGACTATACAGTTTTATAAACAGGAATTGTTAAGAAGCTGAAAACCTTTTCAAGAATTTTCTTGAAAATTATTTGGCAGGAAAACCATGTTAATGTGTGCAAGGCCTGTACTGTACATACCATGCCCAGAAGTTGTGGAAATTGAAATAGTTACTCACAAAGCAGAAGTAGTGTACCATTTAAATTTGAAAATTATTTGAAAATACACTTTCCAATTCGACCGTAATTTAAAAAAGGATGTACTTTTTTGCATTTGATAAATCGAAACGCTTCTGTGATGATATTTTTAATCAAGCATTTTAAAATAGAATCTGAATTAGGAAAAGGTGTTAGGCAATTCAACTACTTAGGTTTAACTCTTCGTCCCTGATTCATCACACAGAATCACACTGGCCATATCAACAATTTTGATAAATGACTTGTCCGTGATTAGGGTACCTAAACTTTACAAATTCAATGTGACACGGGAAAGGGTATGTTCTCAAGAAAATTTTCCACGATTAGGGTACGTATTTTGCTAAAAAAGGTCGACGTTTAGGGTGCATATGTTGCACCTTTGTACGAGCATGATACTATAGAAAAGTATAGGAGTGGCCCCCCGGGCTCCGTATTGATATGAAAACAGATAAAAATGTATCCGTTTTCACCTTGCATTCACACTACTCCACCCTGAAAACGGAGACTTTTGAAAACGCACTTTGAAAACGGATACTTTTGAAAACGCAGAAACGCAGTGTAAACACCGAAAACGCAAAAACAGATACTTTTGAAAACGCTAGCAACTACATCAACACAAAAAATGCTTAGCACATGCCAATTTCGACAAGTTCTCGACATTGCTGAGTCACTCAAGGCTTTTATAATGCTTGGAGAAATCTTAAAAAAGTTTGTCACCAATTTTCAAGGCTGTAAACGTTGGTCTCGTTTTGATAGCGTTTTCTTTTTATCCGGAGCAGTGTGAACGCTTCATCATTTTCGCAGCGTTTTCATATTTAACCAAAGCAATGTGAACAGGTAAAACGAATCAAAATGAAAACGGATAAAAACGAATACGGAGCAATGTGAACATAGCCTAAAGTTGATATGTAGCTTGATATGATATTGTTGCTACTGTATACTATGAGAATCAGTTGGAAGGAATCTTATGAACAGCTAGCAAACTACAGGCTTACATTTTTAGCCCCATCGATCCAGTCATTCAAAACAAAACTAAAAGCTTTGAATTGACAATATTCTAGGAAAGCTGATCTGCATCGCGACTAAAATCTTTCCTTTTTCTTTATTTGACTTTAATATGAAAATTGTAAATACGTTTATATTTGGACATTTTTAGGCATAATATCATTTTTTTCTTTTTGCTAGGACAATTGGAAAGCAATTGTTTGTTTTACTTACTGAATTGTACCCCAGGGTAAATATATTTAAAATAACAAAAATAAAAATAAACAAACGTTTTGAATTTTCTTTGACTCACCCACCATATTCCAAACCCACATTTTTTATACTTTATCATTTTGAACTTGTCCCACAGGTTCATCTACAACTGATCTTCAAAACCAAGGAAGAACAATGTCACATTCATTAACAGCACCGCAAACAGGAAATTTAGATGCTACAAATGCAAGAGATAGAGGCAGAAGCCTGGACACAGGTTCTTACAGCCTTCCAGCAGCCAGTGATGTTTCCAAAGCGGCAAGAACTCCATCTTCATCAGGAGCTACTAATATTGATAAGCTGATTCTGTCATTGCCAACACCACCTACTAGAAAAGGCTCATTCAACTCAGCAGCATCAAGGTACTGTAAGTTTTGAAGGAGATTTACCATGCAGTCCGTTGTTGCTTGTCCCAATGATTGTTTTAATCGAATTCCTTACATTTAACTTAAACCGAGGGGCAAATCACTGATTTTTTTTCGTACACCTTCATTGAAATCACACAAAAATCACACAAAAACTCACAAAATCACAAAAATATCACAGAATCACAAAAAAATCACACACAAAATCACAAAATCACAAAAAACACAGAAAAAAATCACGTGATTTTAAAATCACAAAAATCACGTACACTATTTTGAGAAGTGATTTGCCCCTCGACTTAAACGTGAACTTATATTTTCATGCTGTAATTCTTTCTGGTCTTCGATGAGTTCAATAACTGCAGCTAAATGTGACATGTCATCCACAACTTCACCAGCTTCAACTGCATCTTAGCGTTTGCATCGTGAAGAGGATTCCCTCTCGCAGCGTATCCGCCATCTTCCAGAAAAGTATCGCGCTGTCCTAGTCTGATGATATGAGTCAAAGTTTTGCTCCATTGAATTGAATTGTTATTTATTGTTACAGTCATATTCCGCTCAAACTTGTTTGAAGCGGAATGGGTATTGTGGGGGAATGGTTAGGGAAGAATGGAGCGAAAACAAGGACTCGTGTAATAAGTCTAGCGCCATCCCAGACACATTTATATGGTCCCAGACCTCTGCAGAAAGGTCTATTGCTCAGTTGAATAGTGAGGCAACGTATAATAACAGCCGTTTAATCCATAGGTCTACAAATGTAAGCAATATTGATGGAATACAAAGGAATCAGATGTTTCAGGCGTACCAAAGGAGAAAAAGCTCACTACAGTCGAACATACAACAGAGGCATAAAGCTGAATACGTAAGTGAATCATCATCATCATCATCATTAATTTATTTATACAGTAGGCGAGAATTAATTATAGCTAAATTTACAGCTAATTTAAGCCTACAATGAAGGTTCTTCTTTGCATACAAAACTGTCTACACGCATGGATAAAGTTTGATAAAACTTAAATCTGATAGCTAGCGTAGATTTTCAATTCCAAACCCGCTGCCTATAATAATGATGACTCATTAAAGCGTGCTAAGAACGTTTCTAAGGTTTGAAGTACGAAACACACGATGAGGTTTGGATGTTATAGAACGTAGTAATGAGACCAAATTCGGAGAGATCGTTAAAAGCTCTTCGAGCAAATGTTTAGACCCTACCTACTTTTTGTGATAAACTTCTTGGCCCAGGGGGGGGGACTTGCTATTAGTAGGTGACGAGGGGGGTCAGACACTTTTTGGGTCTCGAAAAAGCAATTTTAGTATGTTTTTGGGGTCGCAATTTTGCAATATCTAGTATATTTTTGGGGTAGAGGGTGATTAGGTCAGATAATCGAGTCTTTTTTCCTCTAAGAAGCTGCCATATTACTTCAAAACAAGTTGGCATTGTGGATGGATAGGGGTCTGTCACCCGATTTTCCGAAAGCTATTTTAAGCTATTTTTGCCGATTTCAGTCAAACCGACTCAGGTTTGAGGAAAATTTGCCGAAAAATTCCCCTTGTTTAGAGAATTTTGGGTCCAAAATCCTACCATATGGGCGGCACATACCCGTACCCTCAACATATTACGTACCCCCCCCCGAGCTCCACGTACCTTTGAGCCCCACTCCCACTGCATTCAAACCTGTTAAACATCAAATTTCAATTTATATCAAACTTTGAGATTTTATCTTATTTTTAATAGAATCTGGGTCGATTCCGAAGAACAGTAGAAAACATGGCGATTGAGAAAGCTCGACGCGATGCTGTATCCTTTTCAAAAGAGTTGTTGAATTGCTGTTTGACGAGTAAGGCTCTCTAAAAGATACCAGCACAAATTGCAGGAAATCCTTTGGTACGGAACTGTCGAATGATATTCAGATACACCTCTATTCAAGGTCTTATAGATATTTAGGGCAAATTCATACAAGCTAGGAAATTTCAGCGTGTAGATAATTTCAATGTCATTGCTTATTTAGAGAATTTTAAGTGTTGTTAGAATAAGTACATTATCTCTCTTAAGATATTTTTATATACTGGCAATCAATAATCGGAGGGCCCCTTGAAAATCAGCCACTAGGTTGAAGGGTCACCATCCTTAATAAATTGAATTATGAAATATATATGAAACTTAAATACTGTATTGGCGCTGCATTCGATAAGAGACATCCTTGCGGGAAAACATTTCCTGGGTATCTTGTAGTCTCGCTTTTTCAGTCTCTTCCATGAAGAAGACGTACATTTCTTTTGATGTATATATCCTTGACATAAGTGGCAGCTAAACAGGAAATTGGAAGAAAGAAGAGAAAGACTGCGGATAAAGGCTGAACAGTAAGTCTACCAATGTAATCATGTTGATTAACTATTCTACGATGAATGCACACACGTGATAATAACTAGCCTGCGTGCAGACTATACTTTTCCACTGCGAAGGAGTGCCACTAAATAATAACCAAACCCTCATCAAGTGAAACCTAACTTCGATGTCGTCTTTTCATGTACGGTAGATGTTTTGGAATCTATGCAAAGGAAATCCAGACAACCCAGGGTGTGCAGACGAAAAGAGTTCATTTTCTCGTTTGTTTACGAACTTCCTCCTGCATCAAATGGAAAAAAGCAAGAGGTGGCAGCCTATTCAGTGGCGGAGCCAAGGGGGGGAATGGGGGGGGTCTGAATCCCCCCACTTTTCCAAAAGATGGTTCCTGAGATTCGCACAAAAATGCAATAAAATTGTTCACTCAGGAGGGGTAAGGGCGTTGCCTGTGTTTTCCGAGAGTTTGAAGGGCGTGGTCACGCAAAATTTTCCTGGGGTTACGCCCCAGACCCCCCTACTTTTCAAGTGCTGGCTCCGCCGCTGAGCCTATTGATAGACACATTTTTCCATTCCAGGCGATTTGCAGATAAAACTGGCAGTAGGGCAACAGACGCTGCTTACGAAAAGAAGATTTATGCAAAGATTTTAGAATTCGAGCAAGAAACTGTAAGTAAAGTTTTAATTGCCAGTAACGTAAATGTCTTATGTCTTGTATCCTATATGGGACATTCTGTCGAACGTTTTATTTTCCCTTTTCTCCTGCTTTCTTTCCGCTGATCTCTATTAGTTGCTGTTGTGTTTGTATCTTCATCCAATGTACCTGATGAATGCGACATTATCCTCTAAAGGGAGAAAATGATGCAGAAACCCATTTAATATACTCTGATTAATAGTTAAGGGGCCAACTTTGAATGTATTTTTTCATATTTAGACCTGGCCACAGACGCTCAGAGAAAATTTGGCTGCCCAACCCGAAGATACGGAGCTGATTGAAGATATTGTCAAAAGAGTTCTAGGGTATTTGCCACACATTTTTTTCTTAATTGTTTTATGTTTGACGCCAAGCTTGGACGAAGAATAGAATGTATTAGTAATTTTCGCTAAGATGTGACAAACAGCATTTGAAAACCAACATTATAAACTGCTAATTGATTCTTAATTGATTTATTAAACCTTGATCAGTAGTATATGGTCGTTTTAGCATTGAAATTTCATTTCAACTCATTTTAGATAATCAGTTTTTAGATAGCTTGAATATTAATCATGGTAGCCAAGTCATTCGAGAAAGACTGTTTTTTTTTTTTTTTTCATATATCACAATTAAAACAATTTAAAAACTACAAATAATTACCAATATTCTATGGCTGCCATAGCTGGAAAATACATAATGTCATCGAGTTCCAACTACGACAGCCACTTACAACAAACCAATAATATTCATTAGAATTTAACACAAGAAACAAACTAACTAATCCAGGTGTCTCAGAAAGAAGACCCTTCTCCTAATCACCTTGCAGCAGCTAATAGACAATGCCGAAAATGTTAACAATGGTCAGACACCCAAAAATACCTCAAAGATCATATGCCAGATCTGCTATTCGTGATACAAATGGGGGTACTTCTTTCCAAGACACGTGGTACAATACATTACAAATACAAAGGAAAAGTTGCTGCTGTTTTATCATGGGCGGTAGGTGACATCCGGACCGCTCCCCCAAAAATCCCGCGGCGACGGGCCGCGACCCCCAGGACTAAATCAGACGCAAAACCCCACAGCGGCCCCCCGCCACCCAGAAGCCACCCGACGGCCGACCCGGCAGACGCCATGAAAGAACTTGTTCCTTCAAGGATTATTCGATTGATAATCACATTATGCTGTGAATCTCCGAACAGAAACAAATGACACAAAGCTTTATCATCTAAGTTGACATTTAAACCAGGAATCTCAGAGAGCTGATCAAACTGTTTCTGTTTCTTCAGGGGGCGCGTAAAAGGAAACAAAGATACACTTACGACATTTAAGCTCTAAAGATGAAACTGCATTTCATAATGGCTAAACTTAAAAATGCAAATTTTAATCAACTGTTTACTTCAAGAAATCAGAAATCTTTTATACAATACTCCTTCGCATAAGATGGATAGCTATTTTCAGAGTAGGTAGATTTTGTGATAAAAGACATCAAGAGATACGTCGAACCACAGATACACACCTGCGATTTTTCTAACGATTTTTTCATTATTTCAGGTCAAAAGAGCATCCTCTTGGTCAACTGATGGCTGAAATGCAATTCGCTTTGTACAGAGAACTTTCATTGCTGGTATCAGATTTTGCATGTCCAGTTTATGAACAGCCACCATTTAAAAAGCGCAGAGCCAAAGAAAGTATCGATTTTGTCGATGTTAAAAATGCTGATATTAGCAGCTCTCGATCGAAGTTAAGTAACAATGACGAAGGAGGGGAAGATTGTGCGAGAACGGTTGATATATCAGAAGGCGATAAGGAAAGCAGTAAATCAATTGTAGAAGGATTTGGAGCTACAATAAGGACATCTGAAACAACTGGAATTTCCAAGAAGGAAGTAGACTCACCTGAGGCGGAAGTAGCCAAAGCTAAGGAAAGTTTCAAACACGTAGAAATGGGGGAAATAGCTGCATTACGTGGAGAAATGTCCTCTCCAGAATCAAGCGAGACAATAGATCAAGGAACCGAAGTTTCAAAAGCAGACAAAGCGGAAGAAGAAATGGCAGATGTCGCTGGATTGGAGGTAACAGGTTCGATCAGTAATAGGCCATCGTCGGTTGAAGATACTGTTACTGAAACTGTTGATGAGCCACTAGACGATTCAGATAAAACTGTTTCTGGTATTTCGATCGATAGTGATGCTGATATTTCGAAGCCGGACTTGCCCGAAAAATCAAAAAATTGGAAAGAAGATGTTAAGAATAAATCAAAAGGCTCGATAAAGATTTTTAGCAAAGATTTCGACTCAGAGTTTCATGATTTTGAAGAATACATGTTGGAGAATTTGGACTCGGATGATTTTGATTTACTTCCTGGTGAAAGCCGTGTGCAGACGGATAGCGAAAATGTGGAATCAGAGCAAGGACGTGAAAAAGACGATTTCGAGGCTGACGATTTCGAGGCTGGTAGTAATGATAAGGATCAGGAAAAGACTGTTGATACACAGGAGCTTGGCGATATTACGATATTGCCTGAAAGTGGTGTGGGAGATCAAACTGGGAATAGCATGTCATTGTCTGAGTTCTCTCGAGACAATGAACCCCTGAAAGAGCCATCTCCAGAGGAAACCTGTGACTTAGAGGATGATATTCTGAAAGATGATACACGTGTTGAAGACTGTGCAGAAACCGGAAAAACAGAAGATAATGAAAGGATAAAAAATGACGAGGAATGTGAGTTAGAAAACTCTTGTGAGCAATATGAAAACGAAATAGATACCGAAAATTCTTCATCCTCCAAATTAGGTGATGAAGAGTCCGTGTACGATGTAAACAAGCTTGACAGTGAACGAGTGATATCGTTAGATCAAGAGGTACAGGCCGCTCAAGAGGGTGAATCTACTGAGTGTAAAGACCTTGGAGAAGGCAAGGAGTCAAAAGACTGCCAAGATGATGACCTCAGCGCATCGAACATGGTTGAACAAGGCTTCATACCAAATGTAGACAAACTTCAAGTTGTCGAGAAAAATAAGGTTATTGATGACTTGATTAATGAGCTCGTCGACAGAAATAAAAAGAATCAAACTGATGCTGGCTTGGATTTAGATGAAGAGATTTTAGATGATATTTTTGATGATGACATTTCCTCTGATAATGGATGCTCAGAATGCGTAAAAGAAAACGAAGGGGAAGGACTTGATGGAGAACTAGCTGGTAAGATTGACAAGGTTGATAAACAGGTTATTGGGAATTCTGAAGGATCTATAGGGCCGGAATTAGACCTCGCACTTATAGATTCTGGAGGGCTTCCTACAGATATCAGAGACAGCGCAGATAGACTCAATAATAAAAGGACTACTGAGTTAGAAGAGCCTAACAGAGGTCCTTTGCATAGTGAAGGTGACAACGACGTTTTCAACGATCATTTGATTGAACAGTATTCAAAATGTCAGCATGACTCCAAGGATTATGCCAAGATGAAGAAGAAGGTTGATAGTGCTGTGAAGGAAGTTCATTCATCATTAGGTATATTTTCAGGTCGCATTTCTAACATACTTAAAAACTCAAATAAAATTAAACTTCTGCCCCGAAATTCTATTTAGCTGATTCAGAAATTGAGCATTGAATGTTGTATTTGTATTGTTGTACAAAAATAAAGGAGCACTGTAATGCCTACTGCTCCGCTTCCGAGTTAGAAAAATCATCCCCGTGGCCTATTAGACTTATTCATCTTTTTCTGATACATACTCACGCGTTCTCTTAATAGATCCTTTTCGCACGCAGATCAAGTGAGTTAGCTACTCAAGTTTCAAAATATCCTGTGCAGCTCGATTTATTTACGTTTGTAGCTTGGCTAATCAACTGTAGAAATCTCTTTTATTTTAAGTCGATATTTCTGTCAAAGGTGCACCGAAATCTTTTACATGTATGTGCAAGGTTCGACTATTTTTACACGGCCGTTTCCAAACAGGTTTGATATAGGAAAGGTTTTTGTTGTACAAATTTTAATACCTCGTTCATAGCTCATATCGATGAAGTTTTCAAATAGTACCACTTGTAGAAATACTGGAGAGCCCATCTTTGTTCAAGATACGTCATAATCTGTAACTTACAAATATTTTCTATTTGTCTGTCTTTCAGATAAACTGCATTCGTTATTGATTGTTACATACGATGAGCTAGACCTTCCCATTGGCAGAGATCAGTCATATGCTGTCGTTGAAACCATCTTTTTCAAGCCTCTTTGGCAATGGCTCAACCTCGTGTTCAGGTAAGCTCAATTTACACTGCATTCGTTATTGATTGTTACATACGATGAGCTAGACCTTCCCATTGGCAGAGATCAGTCATATGCTGTCGTTGAAACCATCTTTTTCAAGCCTCTTTGGCAATGGCTCAACCTCGTGTTCAGGTAAGCTCAATTCACACTGCATTCGTTATTGATTGTTACATACGATGAGCTAGACCTTCCCATTGGCAGAGATCAGTCATATGCTGTCGTTGAAACCATCTTTTTCAAGCCTCTTTGGCAATGGCTCAACCTCGTGTTCAGGTAAGCTCAATTCACACTGCATTCGTTATTGATTGTTACATACGATGAGCTAGACCTTCCCATTGGCAGAGATCAGTCATATGCTGTCGTTGAAACCATCTTTTTCAAGCCTCTTTGGCAATGGCTCAACCTCGTGTTCAGGTAAGCTCAATTCACACTGCATTCGTTATTGATTGTTACATACGATGAGCTAGACCTTCCCATTGGCAGAGATCAGTCATATGCTGTCGTTGAAACCATCTTTTTCAAGCCTCTTTGGCAATGGCTCAACCTCGTGTTCAGGTAAGCTCAATTCACACTGCATTCGTTATTGATTGTTACATACGATGAGCTAGACCTTCCCATTGGCAGAGATCAGTCATATGCTGTCGTTGAAACCATCTTTTTCAAGCCTCTTTGGCAATGGCTCAACCTCGTGTTCAGGTAAGCTCAATTCACACTGCATTCGTTATTGATTGTTACATACGATGAGCTAGACCTTCCCATTGGCAGAGATCAGTCATATGCTGTCGTTGAAACCATCTTTTTCAAGCCTCTTTGGCAATGGCTCAACCTCGTGTTCAGGTAAGCTCAATTCACACTGAATGCGATTTTTATTGTGCGATGCGGCACGTGCGGCAAAGTTGAAGTAATCCAACTTTGTCGCATTGCGGCCCTTCATTCCTTCATTATTATTTGGAATGCGTCAAGAACGACGCTTCCAGTGTGAATTCAGCTGAAGAATGTTATATTTCTGGAATATCCTCGAAATGTTGCTGTTAGAATTGTAAGAGTTTTCTCGCTATAAATTGTGCTTACATAGAAATAATCACCATTGCGTAGCTTTCACAACCATCACTTTTTTAGTTGAATGTTTTATGCGTCGCATTTAATTCTCCCAAAACGACAACACGTAGGGTAAAAAAGGATGCGGAAATGTTATTTTTAGGTTGTCAGATTTTTCCGGTATGCCAGTTTTTTGGAAAGGACTTGTTTTTGAAAGTCGCTCGTAATTTGGAACAAAAAGTCAAATTCAACGAGGTAAACTTTGGAATATGTTGGAATTTTGTCATTGAAGAAATCATTGAAAACTTTAAATCACTGAATAACTGCGAAGGTACAGCCATCAAAGCTGGGAGCCTTTTGTAATCTTTCCGTGCTACGAGTTGATGATTAATTGCTCATTATTCGTGATGTAGCCAATAATCATATCATTTCTATTTTAATGCAGGCGTCTTAATTTGAAGAAGGAGCTCCAAATGTATCAAGTTATAAAGAAAAGATGGGAATGCGGTCCACTTGATTTTTTCGTGAGAGAAAGATATGCCTTGCAAGAAACCGAGGTGATTTCTTTTGTCTTTATCATTTACTCCTTGCGTTCCTTTGGCAATCAAAATAATCATGATTGTATTGTTTAAGATTTTAACATTGTTTCAGTTCAAAGCATTTAGATCCGGCTGGTTGAATTTAAATGAAATCTTGATTGTTTTGATTATCAAAGGAACGCGCAGACTGCTTACAAGATACTTCTTTTAGTCCATCATTGAGAGGTCCATTTACAATTACCTGTTAAATTTTAAAACTACTTTATTTTTACGAATGAGAAAGGTATCATTTGGTGCTACCAGTTGCGCTCCCTCCTCGGTTAAAACGTTGAAGACGGTAAATAACTTGCCTCAAAGACCTGATAGATAGACGAGGCTAGCTTCCTTGTGGACATCAACCTTTAAAGACCATTGATTTCAAAATTTCTTTGGCTTTAATTAGGTTATGGCATTGATTTTAACTGAATTCGATTTGATCTAGTCCTTGTGTGTAATTTTTCTCTCGATGGTGAACAAAATCTAGTAATAGTTCTGGTAGAAACTGCATCTGTTCTTCTAGAATCACTCTAAGTATCGGTATCGCTCATTGCATTGGATGCTTATCGCTTATACGAGAGAAAAGAACAATAGCAGATTAGAAATATTGAGCGAATTCAAGGAACCACGTCGTAGGTCTACTGTTCTTGCACATTTTTATTCTTGCAGGCCGAATCAGCTGTATATCCTTATGAGGCTGCTGTGGAAGAACTAAAGAAAATTGTTTTATACTCGTCGCCGTTAGATAAACTAGAGTGTCTTGGTAAGTTTTTGTTAATTCTAAATTCTTCTTGATTCTTCTGGAATGAGTATCAAACTGAAGAACAAATCCCTTCCCGTCGCTTCTTTGTTTTCCTATTCTTATCATTTAGGATTGCTTTTGCAGCAGTAGCAGTAGCATTATTTTGGTTTCCATGCTAAAACACATTCTTTTAATGTTGTAGTCACACTAATACCCCATTCACACTGACACAGTTAATCTAACTTTGTGTAAACCAGATTAAATCTCAACCAGTCGAATAAATTCTATTTATTGGGTTGACTAATTAGAACGCAACATTTGATTACCTGGTTTAGTTTAAGCTGGTTTAACTTGCAAGTGTGAATGGGATATAAGGGACATAACTCTAAAGTGCCCAGAGGAAGCACAACTTTGTATTTGAGCGCAAGGCCACGAGGAATTCAATGCCTGTATCACTTTTAAGTTGGATAGAAAAACTTCAGATGTAGCTAGATCGGTATACATTTCATTCATTTCATTTTATATTATTTCATCACGGTAGCCCCGTCAGTCGTGTGGAGACTGCTTTTCATGGGGCCGTTGAACGCGTCGTATACTGTGTCTTCGATAAATATTTCATACGATAGCGATAGGAATCCTTCTGTTCTCAATGGCAAATCTCGTTGTTTGGGAAATCAAAGCCTCGTCTTTGCTATAAGGTAGGCTAAACAGCAGGACACAACCAGCTTAAAGTTTTAGACGTTTGTTTAGGTTTCTCGTTGTTATACTCCTGGGAAGCGAGTGAGTAGTATTTTGTTGTTGCTAACAAATATTTATCTCTCAACAGTGCTTACATCAAAACTAATATGCCAGTGTGTAACAGATTACTGGACAAAGCGTGGAGATTCTGCGCCACCTTCAGTGTAAGTAGTACCATTGTCGTGTGATTTTTTACCTCGTGTGTTTCCATTATTTACTTTATTTCACCAAAAATGTATTGTTAGTTTCCTTCAAGAATTTATCGCTACATTCTATTTTAAATGTTTACCGCAACTTTTCCGAAGAATATACAATTCCTCAGTCAAATGCGAAGGCGCTGTTCGCGTTGCATCTCGGTATCGCATGGGGGTTTCGAATTCGAATTCGAGTTCGAAACCTCAAAGCGATCCCGAGATGCAACGCGAACAGAGCCATCGCATGCGGCTGCGAAATGGTCTATTATATGCGAATACTGCAGTTACGTCAGTCAAGAGTGAAATGCCTTGTTGCTAAACAATAGATGAATAGTGCTCACGTAAAGAATTTACTGTTGTCGTCAAATTTAATGATAATTTTCGCTGCAAAAGTTTGAGGTTTTTTGCTAATTTAAATAATAGCTTATTCTTTGGAGCCATAATCCATGCAACCATATTCTACCGTTTTCCCTCTTTCGGTCTATAGTATAGGTCTTTAGTTGTGAAAATTTGAGACCACCAATTCAACTTTTTCTTTCCTAAATTAACAGTGGCTGCGACGACCTGCTGCCAATACTGACGTATGTTATCGTAAAAGCAGCATTNCGCAATCAAAATAATCATGATTGTATTGTTTAAGATTTTAACATTGTTTCGGTTCAAAGCATTTAGATCCGGCTGGTTGAATTTAAATAAAATCTTGATTGTTTTGATTGTCAAAGGAACGCGCAGACTGCTTACAAGATACTTCTTTTAGTCCATCATTGAGAGGTCCATTTACCTGTTCAATTTTAAAACTATTTTATTTTTACGAATGAGAAAGGTATCATTTTGTGCTACCAGTTGCGCTCCCTCCTCGGTTAAAACGTTGAAGACGGTAAATAACTAGCCTCAAAGACCTGAGATATGAGGCTAGCTTCCTTGTGGACATCAACCTTTAACGCTTTAAAGGTCAATGATTCTAAAATCTTGGTCGATTGACATACCGGTTTCTTCGGCTTTAATTAGGTTATGGTATCGATTTTAACTGAATTCGATTTGATCTGGGCCTCCTGTGTAATTTTTTGTCTCGATGGTGAACCAAATTTTTGTAATAGTTCTGGTAAAAACTTCATCTGTTCTTCTAGAATCACTATATAAGTATCGGTATCGCTCATTGCATTGGATGCTTATCGCTTATACGAGAGAAAAGAACAATATCAGATTAGAAATATTGAACGAATACAAGGAATCACGTCGTAAGTCTACTGTTCTTCTACATTTTTATTCTTGCAGGCCGAATCAGCTGTATATCCTTATGAGGCTGCTGTGGAAGAACTAAAGAAAATTGTTTTATACTCGTCGCCGTTAGATAAACTAGAGTGTCTTGGTAAGTTTATGTTAATTCTAAATTCTTCTTCATTCTTCTGGAATGAATATCAAAATGAAGCACAAATCCCTTCCCGTCACTTCTTTTGTTTTCCTTTTCTTATTATTTAGGATTGCTTTTGCAGCAGTAGCAGTAGCATTATTTTGGTTTCCATGCTAAAACACATTCTTTTAATGTTGTAGTCACACTAATACCCCATTCACACTGACACAGTTAATCCAACTTTGTGTAAACCAGATTAAATCTCAACCAGTCAAATAAATTCTATTTATTGGGTTGACTAATTAGAACGCAACATTTGATTACCTGGTTTAGTTTAAGCTGGTTTAACTTACAAGTGTGAATGTAAGGGTATAAGAGTTATGTCCCTTGCAAGGATATAAGGGACATAACTCTAAAGTGCCCAGAGGAAGCACAACTTTGTATTTGAGCGCAAGGCCACGAGGAATTCAATGCCTGTATCACCTTTAAGCTAGATAGAAAGAATTCAGATGTAACTAGATCGGTATACATTTCATTCATTTCATTTTATATTATTTAACCACGGTAGCCCCGTCAGTCGTGTGGAGACTGCTTTTCAGGGGGCCGTGGAATGCGTCGTATACTGTGTCTTCGATAAATATTTCATACGATAGCGATAGGAATCTTTTTGTTCTCAATCGCAAATCTCGTTTTTTGGGAAATCAAAGCCACATCTTCGCTATAAGGTAGGCTAAACAGCAGGACACAACCAGCTTAAAGTTTTTAGACGTTTGTTTAGGTTTCTCATTGTGGCACTCCTGGAAAGCCAATGAGTAGTATTTTGTTGTTGCTAACAAATATTTATCTCTCAACAGTGCTTACATCAAAACTAATATGCCAGTGTGTAACAGATTACTGGACAAAGCGTGGAGATTCTTCGCCACCTTCAGTGTAAGTAGTACCATTTTCGTGTGATTTTTTACCTCGTGTATTTCCATTATTTACTTTATTTCTCCAAAAATGTATTGTTAGTTTCCTTCAAGAATTTATCGCTACATTCTATTTTAAATGTTTACCGCAACTTTTCCGAAGAATATACAATTCCGCAGTCAAATGCGAAGGCGCTGTTCGCGTTGCATCTCGGTATCGCATGGGGGTTTCGAATTCGAATTCGAGTTCGAAACCTCAAAGCGATCCCGAGATGCAACGCGAACAGCGCCATCGCATGCGGCTGCGAAATGGTCTATTATATGCGAATACTGCAGTTACGTCAGTCAACAGAGAAATGTCTTGTTGCTAAACAATAGATGAATAGTGCTCACGTAAAGAATTTACTGTTGTCGTCAAATCTAATGATAATTTTCGCTGCAAAAGTTTGAGGTTTTTTGCTAATTTAAATAATAGCTTATTCTTTGGAGCCATAATCCATGCAACCATATTCTACCGTTTCCCCTCTTTAGGTCTATAGTATAGGTCTTTAGTTGTGAAAATTTGAGACTACCAATTCAACTTTTTCTTTCCTAAATTAACAGTGGCTGCGACGACCTGCTGCCAATACTGACGTATGTTATCGTAAAAGCAGCATTGCCACAACTGGTATNCAAATTTAATGATAATTTTCGCTGCAAAAGTTTGAGGTTTTTTGCTAATTTAAATAATAGCTTATTCTTTGGAGCCATAATCCATGCAACCATATTCTACCGTTTTCCCTCTTTCGGTCTATAGTATAGGTCTTTAGTTGTGAAAATTTGAGACCACCAATTCAACTTTTTCTTTCCTAAATTAACAGTGGCTGCGACGACCTGCTGCCAATACTGACGTATGTTATCGTAAAAGCAGCATTGCCACAACTGGTATCAGAATGTCATGCGATAGAAGAATTTATCAATGAGAGGTAAATGCCTTCCCTTAAATTATTCCCCAAATTTTTGCTTATCTAACTGAGCATATTTGGTTATCAGAAATAGGGGATTGTAGAACTCGGCCTTTTTTTGGTATACAGCTTCAAGACGCTTTACATGAACCCCTTGAGTCCCTGCAGTTAAATTGGTTCAGCCTGGTGGCGCATTAATTGATATGACGCTATACAACTACGACTCAAGTTGAAACGATCAAGTGTGGGAGTCACGTTCTGATGACAGATTGGATTTCCGGGCTCTTCGATTATTTGAACTGTTCTTCTGGAAACATTTTCAAAATTTCTGAAGATTTTCATCCAAACCTTTTAAGATTATTTCATGCTTGTTGTTTCTTCGCAGTTACCTGTTAGGAGAAGAAGGCTATTGTCTTACCACACTTTCCACAGCAATTGCATATGTTTTGAATTTACGAAGTGGAGACATGCCTGGACAAGCGTTGAGCTAAGAATCGTCTCTGCTGGACTGAACATTGTAGATATATTGGGAATATTAAGGTAAGCCTAGGTACAAACAGCTAGTACTCTAAATGAAATGACAATGTAGAGCTCCTAAGAGTAAACATTCCTCTCATAGGCTCAGTGACCCTAGTAGAGGAAATTTTTGCTTCATAGTGGCTGATTTAATTTTCGGTGAAGAAAGGAAATCTCGCCCAGCATAGCTTTGGTATGTACTCATTACATAAGTCTTAGTATCGCTCATTGAATTGGATGGTTATTGCTCAAACTGAGATATGAGAGAAAATTATATGAGAAAAAATAAAAAATCAGATTAAAAATGTTGAACGAATACAAGGAATCACGTCGTAAGTCTAGCTTTGGTACACAGTTTTATTCAAGACATTGATCTTTTCATGCTACGGTCTATCATGAAATAGTGACTACATTTGCCATTTAAAAAATCAAATAAGCTACATTGGGGAAACATTGTTCCCACATTTAACGTTTGTTGGGAAGTTTCTTTCATCTCAATTCTCAGGGTTGACACAAAGACAGAGACAGAGATTCTTCTTTTCTTCTCGTTATCAACATTAGGAACACTATTTACATAGGCCCGTATTACTACCAACTACGACGACAAATCCGGTTGAATTACACCTTTCCTTCCCCTCTGGCCTAAGCCAGAGGGCAACTTCTACTAACGACCTTCTCCTAGGATTCCCTGTTGTAACTAACAATGCAACTATCTACATTCCCTACTAATGCATGACTGCGTGCCACACCTTAATTGGTAATGCCCTTATACGGTATAATGACCTGATACTAATTACTTCATTCCTATCACATGAATTACGATATGATTCGTCATTATCCTATGACCTTTCGTGCATGATCACGTGTATCTAAAGACCTTTGACCTGATGTCTTGAGGTATTACTACAAACCCACAAATGCGCTCAAATCTTCACAACAACGTTAGTAATGCTGTATGAAGACGAGGCGATTTTGTTAGGGGGTGGGCCCCTGTTAGCACTTCACTAACTGGTGTCTTCATGTCATTGAATAGCATATGAGTGTAGGCCAGAATATAGATAATTGGTTAGCATTAGGCTTTTCTGATTGCTCTATTACTAAGATCTACACGATCGACAGTTATTTGAATGCATACTAGCTTCAGACGTGATTACCTTCAGAATAACCCATATTCATGCATGGGCGTTAAGAAACGCGGTAGTTCTTCCTGCAACAGTTTTTCCTCCCTGTTTCCCTATGCCCGCGAAGGTTGTTGTTGTTGTGCCTGGTTTTCCTTGTATCCCTGCAACAACAACAACCTTCACGGGCATAGGGACACAGGGAGGAAAAACTGTTGTAGGAACAACCACCACGTTTCTTAACGCCCATATTCATGGTGAGACTCACAGTGACATTCCANTTCTGATTGCTCTATTACTAAGATCTACACGATCGACAGTTATTTGAATGCATACTAGCTTCAGACGTGATTACCTTCAGAATAACCCATATTCATGCATGGGCGTTAAGAAACGCGGTAGTTCTTCCTGCAACAGTTTTTCCTCCCTGTTTCCCTATGCCCGCGAAGGTTGTTGTTGTTGTGCCTGGTTTTCCTTGTATCCCTGCAACAACAACAACCTTCACGGGCATAGGGACACAGGGAGGAAAAACTGTTGTAGGAACAACCACCACGTTTCTTAACGCCCATATTCATGGTGAGACTCACAGTGACATTCCAAAGTAAAGAAGTGTAAATTTTACCATCCAAACCAAGTGGATTTTTGAGGAGAGAGCCAGTTCTAGCTACTTTTCTTTCAAATTCTGAACATTAGAATTTTACTGTAGAATTAATATTGGGATGTCAGAATGCAAATGTTCTCCTGACCTGATAGATGTTATTCCTAGCATGGGACTTAAGTGTGGCAGAAATTCTTCATTTCTAATAAAATTGAAATAACTATTAGCATAATTAATGATATATTTTATTGTGTGACTGTTATATTTGTAAAATTATATGAATCCAAGAATGAGCTGAATAAATATATTTTGATGTAATAAATTCAATAAAGTCATTGGTATGATTAGAGATTTAAACAATATCATTTATTAAAAACTTATTCCAATTAGTACGAATTTTTCAGTGCTTGTGCCTTTATAATACCCCATCAGAGACGTAGGAACCGAGGGGCACTGGGGGCACGTGCCCCCCAAGATTTTGAAATAAACAAAAGAGTGCCCTATTTGTTTCAGGAAATGCCCCTTTAGCTTATTGAAAAAAGTGTCCTTGAAGTGTCATGCCCCTCCAAGTTTAAGATGCTTCCTACGGCCCTGTACCCCATTCACACTTGTAACCTTAAACGAGCTTAAACTAAACCAGGTTATCGTGTGTTGCGTTCTAATTGGTCAGTCTAATATATCATTGACACTGATACCGTTCATCCAGCTTTATCTAAACCAGGTTAAATTTCAACCAGTCCACTGAATTGGATTTGTTGGATTGACCAATGAAAACGCAACATTCGATAACCTGGTTTAGTTTATGCAGAATAAACTTGCAAGTATGAATTGGGTTTAACAAATCGAATTCATTTGATTGGTTGAAATTTAGATAACGCTGGTTTAACTGTGTCTGTATGAATGAAGTATAAGTGAACGTCTCATTATATCACTCGATATTTACACCACTGATTGGTCAAAAGATAGTGAATTTTCGCTTAGGGCATGCCCTAACATGCGGGGTAATAGGGCACATGTTTCTAGTATATTGATTTGTCGTACTCCATAGATAGTGCGAATCACCATATAGTGTTGAAACTTTACGCCACAAAAAGCCAGGTTTCCTTACAAGAAAGAGACTCAACGAGGTTTCTTTTTCACATTTATCGAGAAATATCAAATTTTATTTACAAAGTTTCTTTTTTATTGGAATTAAAATGCAAAACAATCATGACAGCAATTACCGTCTAGTGATAACTGAAAGATTAAAGCGAAAGTTTATCCAGTTAATCAGTATTCCAAAAATCTAGTCATTGTCTAATTCGCAAATGCAACTGGGTATAACTTCGATTTAAAACTTTCTTCGGTTATTGTCAGACATTTCACATTGTGACTAGGGTCGGCTTGGATTTGTCAAACCACTCGCTTTCCGAAACTTCTCGAAAAGGAAGTTTTTACAAAGTGTTACGAAAAGCCCGATATTTCAAAGGCATGAGTCGACCTTAAGCTTGGTTCACATTAGGTCGTTGCAGTCGCTGGAGTCGCTGGGATCGTTGGGACGAACGACCCAAAAGACCCAAAAGACTGAATGTGAACAGCAAAAATTCAGTCGTTGGTGTCGTCAATGTCATTAGGGAGTTTATTTTCGGCGTTCACATTCAGTCTTGGGAGGTTTGCTCCAGCGACCTCAACGACTCCAGCGACTTCAACGACCTCGTGTGAACCAGGCTTTAGTATCCAATGTAAATTGGCTTCAAATATTTCAAAAAATAGTGTAAATGGCTATCATATCTTTTTTGGATTGAACAGTAGTTTGAAATACATTTTTTGGTACTTTTCTGAAATTCTACCGCTGACTTTTTTGATATCTTGATCATTTTCAAAATTGTGGCGTTTTTTATATTTTCTGAATCGTAAACCATTTCTGCGTACTGCTTTATTGTAGACCTTCATAAAGTATGGTTTTCTTGAAAATTTGACCATTTATTGTTCA
The DNA here is from genome assembly GCA_004194415.1 of Aurelia aurita. Lineage (NCBI taxonomy): Eukaryota > Metazoa > Cnidaria > Scyphozoa > Semaeostomeae > Ulmaridae > Aurelia > Aurelia aurita. The sequence continues at coordinate 544,687 of REGM01000207.1, read as the reverse complement.
TTTAAATTAGAATTTACGATGGTTCTAATTTTCTTGAAAATTTCGCATGACTTCGTTTCATAACAGGGAAAATGCTGTAACTTTGAAAATAGTCAAGATATCAAAACAGTTCACGGTATAAAAGGAGTTAAGTGCCTAAAGTTCCTTTTAAGCCATTTAATCCAAAGAATGATGCGACCATTCAGACGATATTTTTTATCACAGACCGGAAGGCTGTGTTCTGCTCTCCAAGGCTATCTACACTTTTTGCAGTGCTAAGGGACCGTTCATTATTTACAGAGGGGTTGGTACCGAAGAGAAATGTTTTCTGGTCCAAACAATCTTATTACCCAACTCAAAAGGTGATGGAAAAACATCTATCAACACCTTTTTATGTCAGAAAATTTCTTTTACCCAACACATTTCTCTTCGGTACCAACCCCTCAACCTGGTTCCGAGGGCCAGCCTCTTTTTGGGTCATGGGAACGAGGTTGCCAACCCCTCTGTAAATAATGAATGGTCCCTAAAAGGATCTTCCATTTAATTTACAATGATTTCGATTTAAATCTTCTTCTAAAACTATTCTCAAGTTGCACTTTTTTCTTTCTCTCCCATTCCTCTCGTGCATCAGTTAATTGTTTCTGTTCTTCTTGTATTTCATTCAAATGCTTGTTCATCAACCACATATTATAAACTAATTTCGAATCCTCAACAAACTTCACTTTACTTTTCCGAACCTTTTTGTGTTCTTTCTTTTCCTTTGCTTTCTTCAATCGATCCTCAAATTTCTTGTCAAGTTGCCAATCTTCAAAAGTTTTAATTTTTGGATTTTTTAGTTTCATTTGATATTCCATTTCTTTCTCATACTCCGCTTGTAGCTTAGCAGTTGCTTGCTGTACTTGCTCAATTTGAAATTGTTTATTCTTTTCTTCGACCCAGGTATCAAAAGACATTCCATTCAGTCGTGAAGTACTCCTTGATAGACCATTTCTATTATTTTCATTAGTTGAGCCGCCATTATTAAACTGCCCCTTTTTCGATTCAACCCATTCTGCATATGTCACGCCAGAGCTATAGGTCCTTTTCACAGGTATAAAAGTTACGGTTTCGACAACGCTTTGAGACCTTGGAATGACTTTACTCTTTCTCTGCCTCCAATTTTCGAAACTCATGCCACTTTTTGGACGCAAACTTTCCTGTCGCGGACTTTCCTGACGAGGTGAATTGCGAGTTAGCGGCCTAGGTGAAATGGATGCACTCCGATATCGTACACGTTTCAGCGAAAGCCAGTTAGTAAAGGCTTTCTCGGATAGATCTCGTCGTTTCACTGTCTCAGTATGGTCGTTGGATTCATCTTTCATCGATTCACGCTTCTGGTTAGATTTTCTTTCCAACCATTCCTGAAAGGAAGATTTGGAATCTTGCGTGTTGGGCCTGCTTGAGGACGATCTGGGGCTGCTGAAAGAAATGCCAACGTTTCCCAACTTATCTGGCCCTTGTAGTTCTTGGCCATCCCATCTGTCATTCTCTTCATTATTGTTTGTATGCTCTGTGCTACCAGTCACACTGAATTCTGACGCATATTCTCTCCCGGTCTGGGAAGTACTCGCGTTAATTTCTTGTGTTTTCTCTTCGCAACCTTCGTATTGTTCCACATTCCTAATCTGGGAAATATCACGTCGTATATCAAGCTCAGCATTTGATTCTGTTTCTCCTACGTAGCCAGCTACACTTGTTTCGTTTGGTTCTTCTCTACCCCTGTGTACTAAATTAATCCTAGAATCTCGTACAGCCCCGTGTGCCGTTGCATTTGGTTTGATACCCCTAGTTTCTGGCGCTGTGCGTTCATTTTTAAATTGCGTGTCCACGGGCCTATGGTTGATTGAACTACTCCTATCCAGTAGCCTATGGTTATTTTGTTTTGCAGCCAGTGAAATTCTTCTAACACCATTGGCTACGCTGCTCCTTCTGAAAGAGAACATTTTAAAATAATGCAGGTAGAAAATGAAAACTTCCGTATACACAGTTCTTTTCTCCCAACAACCCCCCTCCCTCCAAGATGTCGGTAGTGTGGTCAGAACAACTGGAAATGTTTTAAAATCGAATATTATAAGAGAGTGCGGAGGAGCTTATTCTTGGTAACTGCTCAAGCTTATGAGCGTTTAGAATAGTTGGACTCACTGCTTCACCCACACATAAGCCGCATGACTGCCAGATTACCCAGCACGTGCACTTCAATTGACCCAGGATGTAGGAAAAATTTCTTCTCTAGAGCTTTCGAAATCTTTATACACAGTTGTGGATATGTTCCTGTATGTCATCTAAAGAACGATTTTTTATAGTAAAACATGTGGTTCTTTGTGGTCAAGTAAATCTCAAAGGTTTGGACGAGGAATGCAGCTTCATTTGGGCAGTTGCAAGAAAAATGCTATCAGCGTGAAATCAGCTTTAGATTTACAACATGAGTGCAACAAGGCCGACAGCAAGCTTGAGTGTCAAACAGTACTGTAAGAGCTATAACTATGAATTATGTAAGAAGTTTAGAGCCCCATTACTCAAATTCACTCGTGAAAACTTACTGCTTGTTTTCGTTTTGAGTTTCATCTGAAGGTGCCACTGATATCTGTGTCACATTATCACACGTTTTGATTCCCGTTGTTGTTGTGGTCTCATCATCAACAAGCTGTTTTTCTGAAACTTCTGTCTCTTGCTTCTTCGCCTCAGGTTGCTCTGTAATAACATATCCATACTTCTGAGCTAACTGCAACAATAGCTTCAGTTCATCTTTTTCTGCTCCGCGTTGATTAGTTGCCCCAGCTGTTTGCAACCTCGCATTCAGATTTGATGCCTCTATCTCATATTGTATTGGCTCCTCCATAGAATCACTCCGTTCTGTCATGTGTAGGAAATCAAGTCTCCAGCTTTGTCCCGCTGCAAAGCCCGTACTCTGTTCGTTTGCTTTCAAATTGACCTTCGGAAACTCGTCAGTGCCCTGAAAAGGCGAACGTCAGTATTAAGATAGGAAGCTGCACTATTTAACAACATGCTCTGAAACGTAAAGCTGAATTCACTCTTGAAGCGTCGTTCTTGGCGCATTCCAGATAACAATGAGGTGCGGCAATGCCATAAAGTTAGATTAATTCAACTTTGCCGCACATGACGCATCTCACAAAGAAAGTCGCATCAAGTGTAAATTCAGCTGAAGTACCGCCAACCCATTCCTGATCACTACCCTGCCTACTCTTCTTTTAATAGCTCTACTACCTGATCAAACAAGCTACCTGTCCGCTAATGCATCCAATAAATACAATACACAGTATGTAGTGAAGTGAATACAAATAAATCAAGAACTATTTAAACACATTTGGCGACTCCCAGCCATCAGTTACTGGCATAAATTTTTTCCTTGGGTTCTAAGCTGGCGTTAATATATAAGGCTCACCACAATAAGACGTTACGATCAGCTAATGCGATGCATCGCGATAAATTACCCGCCGATACCATCTTTTGTGTAATCGTATTGCACTGACCAATGCAATGGGTGCAAGAAACTTCCACAAAAAGAATTTTATCTGCTCAAGCTTGATGGACATGCTCCTCCATTGCGTCGTACTTGTGTTGCTGCGGTCATAAGGGGAGAACGNGTTACGATCATCTAACGCGATGCATGGCGATAAAGTACCCGTCGATACCATCTTTTGTGTAATCGTATTGCACTGACCAATGCAATGGGTGCAAGAAACTTCCACAAAAAGAATTTTATCTGCTCAAGCTTGATGGACATGCTCCTCCATTGCGTCGTACTTGTGTTGCTTCGGTCATAAGGGGAGAACGAGCCAACTGTCTGATGGCATTGGCATTTAACCAGAGTCGAGCAACGTTATAGCATAAATACGCCATGTAGAAGCACCTAGACGTTTTTTGGCACTGTAACACAACAGTAAGAACTTGTCTAAAGAAACCACATTGCGTGGAGCTAGTTTTCAGTCAGGAGCGCTGTCTCTTGATGGGCCTAAAATTTGATATTGACATTGTGATCGTGAGAATCTTTTTAGTGTTGCTGTGGTTGCACTCGATGTATTCTGTATCTGAAACAACTATCTTTCACACAAAACAACTAATGAGAATATGTACAAATCAAATCGTTAATTACTTGAAAATTAATCAAAATGTTGTACCTGATACATCCACGCTTCGACAGAAACTTCTCCGCCAGCCTGCCTCCCTCGTCATGTAACGAAGTAAATAACAAACGTCGGTAAGGCTCTTTTATCAGAAAATTTGCATGAGATGTCAGTGATGCGTATCCAATTTTGTATCGCAGCTTGTTTGTGCAGATCATTTGTACATGGTTAGATCCCCTGCCTGCCCTTTTATACTCTATGAGTTTAATAATTAATAGCTCAAACAAACACATTCGTTTTCATAATGCTGAATTTTTAATCATAAAAGACATATCTTATTTTGATCACGCAAAGATTTTCTGAGAACGCTACTGCTAATTTCTATGAGGGCCTTAGCTATTCTCTTGCTCTCTGGCAACCTTTGGGGCTGCTTACCTCCACACAGACGTTAATCGATACCTCTTCAAAGAGATATCTGTTTCGTATTGCATTCGTGTGATTCTCCATCAGTTGGGAACTCTATGTAGCTACTTAATCAACCCAGCATTAACTTCCATGGTATTGTTTTCCATTCATTAGTTGGTAACAAGGAACTTATTGTACTAAGATCTCAAATTTTCGAGTCCATCTCATGTTTGTTTTTCAGCATAGACATCAAATCTTTAAAAAAGATTGCATGGATGGTTATTGAATCTTCCTTTTGATTTTATGGCTTGAAAGAAACTTCAGGTACTTTGCTCTTAATGTTCATTGGAACTTTTTTGATATCTTGATTATTTTCGGAATTACAGCTTTTTTCTTTTGATTTGAAAAATTCATTATAAGTTGTGAAAAAAATTAAAATCATCTTAAATCCTAAATTAATTGAAGAAAAGCGGTACAATCTTCAAGAAAACCATAGTTTATGAAGGTCTCCTACGATATGGCGGTAAGCAGAAATCTGTAGCTTTTCTGGTTTGTGAATTAGCAATTTGATGACGTCACAACCTCAAAACTGGTTGAAACACAAAAAGCGCTGTAATTCTGAAAATAATCAAGATGTCAAAAAGTTCCAATGAGCAATAATAGCCATAGGCGTAGGAGCCAGGGGGCTGGGAGGGCGGCAGCCCCTCCAACCTTGGAAAAATTTATGAAAATCAGCCTTTTTCGGGCAAAAATCCACCCTAGGTCGGGCAAAAAATTCAGTAAACAATAGACGTTTTATCGGGCAGCCCCCCAGATTTTATCTTCCCGTACGCTTATGATAATAGCAAAGTACCCGAAGTTCCTTTCAAACCATAAAATCAAAAGAAAGATTCAATAACCATCCGTGCAATCTTTTTTAGAGATTTGATGCCTATGCCGTTTTCTCCAATTCTCTTAAAAATTTACAAAGATAAACTACAATGACTCCTTTCTTTATTTCATTTAACATTGGATACAAAATCTAGCTTAATTATAAGAACATAAAAATACAACATATCTATGAGATGTAGGGAAGATTTGGTATTCATGGGGTATAATACGAAATTTACATTAGCATGCGAGAGTTAAATTTGCTTTATTTGTCTTTTGAAGATCTCGAAGCTTCATTTCTTATATCGAAAAGGGTGTTATTCATTCCAGAGCTAACTGAACTGCATCTACCTAGATATAAGAAACTGTTTCAGTCCCATGACATAATGAAACTACTGAGCTGAATGCAACCTCGTCCCCGTCCAAATACGACAAAAGGCCCTGGGGACGAGGTTGTACTGAATGATCTAATGAAACGAACTAAAGTAACATCCTGCCTTTAAGAAACCACATTATAAGAAACTGAGACCGTGAATGTTTGAAATAACATTAGGAAAAACAATAGGGTAAGTAATGGAGAACAACAGGCTGTGGTAAAAAAGTGAATTTCTTAAAGGTGGGACTTTACTGTAACTGCTCTCTTCTCAGGCTCTGTAAATTGGCATTTTGAAGCAAAACAACTTTTGATGAGTAAGAAATCCTTTTACATTTATTTCAACATTACGCATGCACAGGAACAACAACATCATCATCATCATAATCGTCATCATAATCATCATAATCATCTATTTATTTTACAGAGGCTAAAATAAGTTAGTTAGCGTTAATTTAAGGCCTACTAATTTAAATTTGAGAATTTATCTTAGGAATCTTAAGCTGAAAAAATGATGTTGATGTTGATAATGATGACGTCAATATTTGAATACCAAACAGTTTTAATTTCAAATGCGTCATAGGCACTAATTAGTGAATATTGAATTCACAAATAAAGAGTATTCAGAAATACAGCCCCGCTGGTGGGATCAAATCACTTGTTTTGCATTGGCGATTTCAAATTCTTTCGCGGCACTAATTAGGACTAATTTGGTACCCTGGGAAGCTTGCTGCTTAGATGTTTACGAGGAAGCATTCGGGAATTGAGTCGTTGAAGACGAACAGAGGGTATTCACAAATGGAACCCCGCTAGCCGAATCAAATCACCTTTTCGCATCGGCAATTTCAAATTCTTTCACGACAAGAGTTCTACAATCAGGGAAATATCGTAAAGGTACTGGCAGTAATAAGTAGCCTGCGCGCGCAGCCTAACTCTATTTATTTTTTCGATTTTTATGTTGACTTCACATTTGTTTACTTTACATTTGTTTAGTTAACAGGGCAAGCTGTAAAGCAGTATTTTATATTGAAGCTTTTACCCTATATAAAGAATAAAAAATGAATGAATGAATGAACAATGAAGGCCCGCTAGCGGGATACAAACGCCTTTTTGCATTAGCTATTTCATATTCTTTCACGGTACTAGGACTAATTTGGTACCCTGGGAAGCTTGCTGCTTAGATGTTTACGAGGAAGCTTTTGGGGATTGAGTTGTTGAAGATGAACAGAGGGTATTCACAAATGGAATCCCGCTAGCCGAATCAAATCACCTTCTCGTTTCGGCAGTTTCAAATTCTTTCACGACAAGTCACAAGAGTTCTGTAATCAGGGAAATATCGTAAAGGCACCGGCACTAATAAGTAGCCTGCGCGCGCAGCCGCAAATTAGGTACCCTGGAAAGTTTGCTACTTAGATATTTATGGGGAAGGAGTCGTGAATTGAGTCAAAGATGAGCGAAGGGTATTCACAAATGGAGCCCCGCTGGTGAGATTTGTTTTCATTTTTCATTTTATCAATATTTATACACGAAACTCCTTTCAGCTTGGAAAATTAATTGCTGCTCTACCAAGGGGCTGTGTTTGGGTCCTGCACGTTCAAAGGTCGAAAAAATCGGGGAAAATACTCTCTAAAACCTGTTTTAAAAGAAGCGATTCATTCTTTCTCTCCAATGTTGTCAGGGATATCATTCCAGTTTTTGACACCAGAGAAGTAGAAACTTCGCTTTGCATATTCTAACATAACTTTGGGAATTTGCAGATCTCCACGATTTCTGGTTCTATCCTGAAATTTGGGATCTTTCAGTGAACTTATGGCGAAGATTTTCGGGACAGAGGTCATGCACAATTTTATATATCATGACTCCTTGGTCAAAGGAGAACAAACACCTTACAGTGAGCCATTTACAAGTCCATCCGTCCTCTACTTGGCATCCAAATCAAATCGCCGGTTTTGCATTGGCTATTTCAAATTCTTTCGGCGCTTATTAGGTACCCTGGGAAGCTTGCTGCTTAGATGTTTACGAGAAAGCATTCGAGAATTGAGTTGTTGAAGATGAACAGAGGTATTCACAAATGGAACCCCGCTAGCCGAATCAAATCACCTTTTCGTTTCGGCCATTTCAAATTCTTTCACGACAAGAGTTCTGCAATCAGGGAAATATCGTAAAGGCACCGGCACTAATAAGTAGCCTGCGCGCGCAGCCGCTAATTAGGTATCCTGGGAAGTTTGCTACTTAGATATTTATGGGGAGGTAGTCGTGAATTGAGTCAAAGATGAGCGAAGGTTATTCACAAATGCAGCCCCGCTGTCGGGATAAAATCACCTGTTTTGCATTGGCTTTTTCAATTTCTTTCACGGCACTAATTAGGACTCGTGACGTACCCAGAGAAGTTTTCTTAGGAGGCGACAGTAGATTGAGTCGAAGATGAATAAAGGAAATTCACAAATGGAACCCCACCGACTTGAACTCAACCTGAACAAATCGCCTCGAATAGCATTGAATAGTGCAAATCTTTTCACAACAAGATATCTGTAATCAGTGATTGGAGGCACAAGGCGAATCTCTCATCTTCATTGAGCGTTATTATTATTATTATTACCATATATTCATGGACGATAAAACCCTTTAAATTTCGGTTCATTACCCACCATGCTAAGTAGTACGGACACGCCTACCGAGAGACTTTGGAGAGCCGGACCCCAGAAAACAGAGCTGCCTGGAAAACTGAAGGGATTTGATCTTCCTTCTACCATCTTTAGAAAATTTTATTCCACACCCTCCTGACTATCGGAAAACATAGGAAACGCCCTCTTTAGCACCGTCTATATATAATGTCTTTTTGGTGCCCCTCTAAAGTCGGGGCCTGGGCAACCTACCCCTACCCCCTTCTCTCAGCAAGACCCTTTAGCTATTCTGCAAAGTGTCTGGATCGAGCGATATTTTAATACATTTCGTAGAAATTTGACAAATTTTCAATGTGATGCACAATAGTGATATAAGCTTCAAAGCCATTCAGTCGAACCTTTCTAATAAGAATGTATAAAATTAACTCTCGACCCAGAATCGTTTGTTCAATAGCTGAAAGGTCTACAGTGACCCCCCAGTGACCTATGCAGGGATTTAGTTCAGCGAAGTATACTGTGAAGGGCGTGAGCAATAACGCTCATTTAATTTCACCTACCTGTTCAGGCATTGAATTCCTACCTATTCAGATTGTTGATTTCAGCCTAACCTTACTTGTTTACCTAACCTTTCAATTAACTTAACACTATTATTTTTTCCTTGATACAACCTTCATAATATCAACGATTCAAATCCACAGTATAGTGAACCATTAGCAGCATGGGCACACAATGTCTTGAGCGATGGGGACTCTGGGGGGTGGAGCAGTGGCGGCAGAGATTGTTGTGGTTATTGTTCTCTCGTCGGAGTTTCTGTTGCTCAGCATTGTTGTCTATGCTGGCCTGACCTCCAATGTAAAACAGGCTCCCGGGGGGCGGGGGGGGTACTTGACTTTAATTAGTACGGGGGTGTGCATTCCAAGAAACAATTTTTTGATCCGGCTTTAGAATTTTCCCCTCCAAATGATACGCGGCTTTAGAAAAAATCGGCGAAAAGTATACTCCAAAACGTAAAAAATACGCAAAATACGCCTTTTGACAACCGGCTTTAGAAAAATTTCCTTCTTTTGATACCCGGCTTTAGAAAAAAGAGGCGAAAACGATACCCGGAAAGGAGTGCACATCCCGTCAGCAAAATATACTAAGTATCCCCCCCCCGGGAACAGGCTCCAGTATTTATCAGTATTTAATCGTTTATGTGTAGTTTTTCGTAGTTGTATCATTTAGTTGTAACTTCAGTTGCATGTTTTATGTAATGGCCATGGGGTTGTCATTGCCTTTTGCTCCCTGTGGTATCGTCTCTGTAGTGTTGTATAGTTGTATAGTAATTAGAAAGTATAGTAGTTGTATCATGTATTGTAAATTTTAGATGAATATAAAAAAACCTTCAGATGAAATTATGGTTTATTTAGATCAGTTTAGTTTAGTTTATATTCGAATTTGATTAGTTTCTTCTTATTTTGTAATTAGAAGCTAGACTGATGATATGAGTCAAAGTTTTGCTCCATTGAATTGAATTGTTATTTATTGTTATAGTCATTCCGCTAAAAATTGAAGCGGAATGGGTATTGTGGGGTATGGTTAAGGGGGAATGGAGCGATAACAAGGACTCATGTAATAAGTCTAATTAGAAGCTAGATTTGTTTATTCGAATGAAAATAAGTTGACAACAACAACAAGCAATCAACACCTGGTTTAAACGTCCAACCCATTGTATTCAGCATCTCGTATATTTCACACGAATTGTTTTTCCACATATGATCCTATTAATTTGTATATTTCTTAAAGAACACCGGTCGACCAGCATCCTTTGCGGTCGCGCTTTGCAGAGAATGTTGTCATATGAAAATGGCCGCCGCTGTCGAAAGGCAACAAGCGAAGCGCGCAAAGGATGCTAGTTGATTGGCGTTCTTTAAACAGATAATCTGAAACAAGTTGAAAACTGGTATTAGAAGCTTACCTCTCTGGCTAGTTGACTTGTTGTTTCTGACATCGATATGATTGGTGAAGCATTTGTCTGATCAAGTACTGGCAGCCTGACTGTCAATGATGATTTTCCATTCTCAGGTCTCCTGAAAGAAAAGTTTTTTTAAATGTTCTGATTTTGCTCTTTCGAATTTGCCAAGAAAATTTCCAATGTGTGGCCAAGAAAAATTTCTGATTTTAATACAGGGCGAGGGGTGTATCGCTCTTTCAAAACTAACTAGACTTCAATGCCCGAACAGGTAGGTGAAATTAAATGAGCGTTATTGCTCACGCCCTTCGCAGTAAAATCCTGCATAGGTCACTGGGGATTCACTGTAGACCTTTTAGCTATTGAAAAAGCGATTTTAGATCGAGAGTTAATTTTATACATTCTTATTAGAAAGGTTCGACTGAATGGCGTCGAAGAGCTAGACTAACCTTCCAACATTTCTTGTTTGCATAGGTTTCAAATTACACCTATATAACCAAATCCTTCTTTTGCAATGCACATGACCATTCTCAGCAGCTATTTCTTGAGCTGTCTTCCCATCGTGGTCCACAATGCGCGGATCAATGCCTCTTTCTAGCAGCAGGCAAACACATCCTATTGAGCCACGTGCTGCTGCAAAGTGCAACGCAGACCTACCAAATGAAGTCACCTACAAGGACAAAATAAGAAGAAGGGTGTCAAGGAGTAAGATGGCATAGCTGTAGAGACATGGTAGGTAAGAGCATTTCTCCTACCTTGTAACTGGTACCTTGCAATGCGATCATTCGTAGAGTGTTTGCCAACGTGTTTTCGTTTCGTTACAACACCTCGACGAAACTGCCTCAACCAGAAAGCAATCTTTCAAGTTTAGCTTTGCAAATCTAATTTTTTGTCGTGATGAGACTGAGAGTATTTGGGTTTCTGGTTTGACTAGCAAAAGACACAGAGTTGGAGAAAATCATCTTTAAAAGTCTAAAATGTAAACATGCTCAACATTTAATGCAAAATTGGCTGTTAGCTTCATAGAATGAATGCTAAAAATTGAAAGAAAACTGCAGGAAAATAATAAAAACCAACCTACCTGATTTACCTCAAAAGCACTGCTTTTCAATAAATTTACAAGCAACTGCATGCTTCCGTTTAAACACGCCACACAAACAGTCAGGAATGCTCTCTGCATAACATTCCGATTCCATACCACAAGTTTCTTCTCTTCTTCGACATTCGATGCCTCGGATAAGCCGATCATTTGCACTCCAACATTTAGCAGAGCAATAAAATCATCCTTAGTCGCCAAATCAAACAATTTCTCTGCAACTTTCGTGGCAAAAAGCATCCTCACTACACTACCTTTTCGTATCCCTGTATCAGCAATTGTAACCTCATCAAACAATGCAGTCCCGCTCAAATTAAGGAGTTGGTGTTCCGCAGGGATCCCAGTTCGTAGCTCTATTATTGATCTTAATCGATAAATCGTTGTTTCTCCTGGGATTTGCTTTAGAGAGTAGACGTTTGATGGAGTATTGATGAAGATATCGTAAACTGTGCTTGGAGCTTTCATTTTGTCTGTTTAAGAAAGTCAATTGTTGGTATGTTTTTATTTTGAAAGAACTGATACAGTTTTGGTCAATTTGTAGTATTTTGCAATCATCAGCAGAAATTCTAAACAATTTCCAATTATTTCTTCGTTTCTGCAATTAAACCAACTCTTCTTACATGTAAGTCCGTTGTTCATGCATTCATACTACTCTTGGCCATTAAACAGAGCAGTTCTTTCTTAGACTATTCCAATAGTTGTTATGCTCTACGAAAAATTCACTGTCCTTCTTCGCCAAAAGAACATTCGAAGGATCGTTCTTTTGAACTATGCTTCTCTGATGATCAGCTATTCGACCTGACAGGCTTCGCATGCATTTGGCAGCAAAGGCTGCAACGAAGCTGCAATGAACATTGGTTAAGAGGGCTCACATTTGGCAGGCAAAAATTTGTGCTCAGAATACAACCACTTAAAACTTGAACAGTTGCGAGGCCATGCTTGTACTTTTCTTTCAAGACAGTGAACAACTCTTCTGAAAAGCAGTGACAGACTGTGTTGTTCAACTTAAACTTGAGGTCATTTCGAAGGTGAAATGTTTACGAGGCCATACTCATCGCAGATCAATTTTATGCTCCTCAAACATCGGCCAAAGCTTGCTTCGCCAACATTCCAGTTTTTCGTCCATATTTCTCTAACTTTGCATCTGTCTTGAAATTATTCCTGTATCATAGTAACAGACGAAATGTCACCCTCAAGGTGGGCGAAATAGTTACAACGTCATACCTAGGATAGATAAGAAATTATAAACGTCTCAATATTACCGCAACAATCGTGAGATAAGAATTTGCTTCTAGCAGACCACCGTTTGCAATTAGATAAATAACGTTTCTTCGAAGTACTTTGATCGGCAATAACTCGCGCTTATTTATGAAGGTCTTCATCAGATTTTGGTTTGTTACAATTTCATATTAATACACGAACTCTAGTCTCGACTCTATTCAAAGTTCCTACATTCTTTTTTTTGTGGGCTGCGAAATTTGATAACTTACAATGTAGAGCGGGAAAAACAAAGATTTTGATTCAACAGTTTATCATGTTATGGATACTGTTAAAATGTAAAACATGGGACTAAAGAGGCACAAGACAAAGAATTTTTATTTTCTAGGTTAAATTAGCTGTTAGATAATCTATAGGGCCTTTGTTTTAGTGCGTTGTATGATGGAAACGATTCAACGACCTTGTTACAGTATCAACAGTAGCACCTATGTGCGTGGTAGCAACATGACTGAGAGACAGAGTTTTGATAGAAACTGTGATCTGGTGATCTTAACTCTCGAGATTACCAGATTTAAAGAAATAAAAGAGGGATTGAAGGGGTCGTGAGGAAAAGATTTGTGTGTTGCCTTCTGATGATCCTAGATTTTTGGACACGAATTATATATA
>REGM01000207.1:488426-529182 GCA_004194415.1 Aurelia aurita | reverse complement strand
AACAATAAAACTAGCCAGGCACTGTTTTTCTCAAGAAGATATTTTTGCAAGTGTAAGACCCAACCAAATGAATTTACGATTGTCTCTATCTCTTCAGGCAAAGCAAATTGAAGAACTGATTAATCCTAATATGCAGGTTTGTAAATTTTACAAATACGCATTACTACGAATCAGTAGTTTCATCCTTCGAAGATACATTTTCCATTTGCTAGCAGAGCTTTAGAAACTGAATTTGTCCAATGTGCATGTTTTGTCATTATTTCTTCCAGACATCATCGGGTCTCTTTGATTCAGGTTTATTTACAATATATTTATGGCGTTGCTTCCTCTTCTTCCAATCAGAAAAAGTTCCTACTTTCTCACCAAGATGCAAACATTTTTTACTTTGCCACTGTTACGGTTGTGTAATCTATGATTTTGTCTATGTATCCCACAGACAAATGAAATGAGACGAAATGTGACGGATAAGAAGGCTGACTCGAGTGCTGTAAGTAGTTTTTTATTCATTTCTCGTCATTTTCTTCAAAATTTGAGAATTTTCGTCATAACTTTGATTCTAATGCCGATCTGCAACTTATCATCAAAATTCTTGTCAATGCAACATTCTCATATTTTTCAAACCTCAGGTAATAACAAGTCTGAAGCACAAACTACATTCTGTCGAAAGGGTGGCAAAGAGCAAGGACAGTGAACTAAGGTATTGACCTTAATTTCTTTTTTGATGGATCATTTCACTTCTTGTTCCTCCCTTATTCATGCTTCTATTCTGCATTGTAAAGAGGATCGTGTCAGTAAAGGTAAACATTGCTATTTTCAGGAAATCACACAGTTTATATTCCTAGGACTCCAATTTCGTATCGTAGCTTACGACTTTCTGTGACTGGTTTCAGATTATGATCTTCTGAAGATTTAAGCAATATTTCTTTACGCAGTAGTAGAGATTACAATTAATTTGCAATCGACGATTTTTCAGAAATAGACATAATTATTTGAATTTTAGCGATTTCGTTATGATTTGAAAAAACCCTATCTAGTGCTATGTTACGTTCAAAGATTATAAAGGCTTTCCGGTTTCAAATATTATTGCGAATAAAACTCTTAATCTGATATGCCTCGTCATCTTTGCTGAAGCAACAGTTTCATTTTACATCCTAGCAAAGTAAAGAATGACATGAAATACACAGATATTGCTGAACTACAACTACAAAATGAAATTTATTATCAGGAGGTAAATGACCTTAGATTAACTAAATTTGATCAACTTTTCTTCTTGCATCTCAAATGTCAAGTCATGTAAAATATGTATTTACTTGTGATTTGAGAAGTTAATATCTTTCCAGTTTACATTCTACAATCCATTTAAAAAATCGAGATTGTAGGTTATTCTGGAGTACCTCAAAACATTGTTTACATTTCACGGGCATTAAAGAAACCAAACGTAGCCTAAGTATAGCTTATCGTATCTTAAATAAATCTACTCGGAGCATGACTCGACCAACCAGATCTGCCTGAGAGTACTTTGCCTTTTTGAACCTCAGTGAAAGTAATAGCTAATCAGTAAAAACATTCATTTCCTTATCATCAGAAAGCTGATTTTAAGGTATGCATTTGACACGTCTCTCTTTTTAGCTTTTAAATTGTCCTTCGGAAACTCTTAAATGATACGGTTTAATATTCTAATTTATATTTTCCTTCATGCTATCATTAGATTCAAAGGCTCACACAGTTGCTTGCTGAACCACAGAGTACTAATACGTTACAAATTACATCAGAGTAAGTATTTTTGTTTTTCTCTCTGCAGTTTAAAGACCCATTGTCAACCATGATCCTTTGTACGCCGAATGAAAAGCAAGACAAAAAGAACGTAGGCCCGAAACGACTCTCAGTTAATACGAAAGTCGATGTGATGTGTCATGATGTAAAGTTACTCAATATCATTTTCCCCTTTTCCTTATTCTTCCTTTAAAGACCACAGAATTTCTCATCCATGACACGTTTCTGCAAATTCTTCTTGAAAATGTTTCTACTTGTTTAACAGGTTTGATTGCATTTTCAGGTTGTGTTGTATTTTGTTTCGTTTGGTTTTTTTTTCAAAATACTCAAACACCTCTCTTTTTCCTCAACAGAATAAAGAAAGAGAAAACTCCAGAGGGTAAAATTAAGAAATATAATGAGGCTGTCCAGGCATTATCAGGTATTATCATCTTATTGCCTAACATTTTCCTTTCACGAAGATAACCTTGAAGACCACGCGATTTTGGACATTGGTACTGTTTTGAATTCCAGTCAGAGCCACGTAAAATCAGCGTCAACCAATGTTTAGCCAGAATTGCAATATTTTGAATACACCTGATGAGAGTACTAATTCTAGACAGAGCGGATTTTTCTTCTTATTTCGAACCATTCCTATAAAAGAGACGTCTTGCTATCGGATCGTTTATGACGATTTGCTGTGAACAGTGTCAGATGAAAATCTTTAGCAATAGCAAATGGTACCTTTAAAGTGGAAGTTTCACGTCGAAGGGTTGCTAATTGCTACCTACGGACATACGCTGTTGTACTGAAATTCTCTTTTTTACGGAATTAAATTTTTTTCAGATGACAATAACAGACTTGTGATAGAAAATACAACACTGAAGCAAGACCTTCGAAAAGCGATGGAACTGAATGCACAGACACTAAACTTATCGAAAGGTATGATACCAAATATCTATTGAATGACGATGTGAAATAGCTATAATGAATCTTTACCTTCCCAGTAATTTATATTTTCAATGATTCCCCTGGTTGCAAGCCGCAAAAATTAAGTTTGTTTAAATTACAGAGGTCTTCCAAATAATGTTTTTAGTAGAACATCGTATGCGTGGAAAAGCTGCTTGAAATACCAGAATCTGAAACGCCTGCTTCTTTACTAGTTACAGTATTTAGGACCACTCTTTAGGCCCTTCTAAATCTGATCGTTCTGAGTCAGAAAATTCTTTAAAATGTGGCATATGGTAATAAAAAGAAAGTGCAAAAGATAGTCTATAAATTGAGAAATGGGAATGTTTACCTTCTGCAGTCGAATCATTCTTCGCTATTCTAGAAAATATGATCAAATGTAGGGGCATTTTCTACCCCCGGTACAGTTCCAAGTTAATCATATCTTTCTCGGAATTTTGCTAAAATATAAATCGCTTGTCATGGCCAATTAGAAGGTTATGACTTTGCAATCTGGTGAAATGAAACTGCAGTTTACCCCTTAGGATGCTTAATCTCGGACTTAATGCAGTGTTTTCTCTCAGATGTAGAAGATATGAACAGAACTGAATTGCTGGCAAAGATTTCGCAGCTTGAGCAGGTAAATTAACGAATGGTTATTTGCGAAGCAAGACTTGCACCAAAAAAAAGAACACTGAAAAATATTATCAAGTTATTTGTTAGTTTATTAATGCGGGTTAATGTTTTGTCATGTTGTTCCAAGAAATTTGCTTCAAAGAAATTTTGTTATTTGACTAGCTAGTTTTCTTGTTTATGCGATCTAAGGCATCATTAGAGCAATAATGGGTCTTCTGGATCATGATCTATTGTTTTGATAAACGTCTCTATAGCTAGCTGGCTATCGTAACTACTTGGTATAGATGATAAACAGTTGCGTGTCAAATTCGTTTTCTGTTCTCAACAGCAAGTCAGAGAGGAAGACAATGGTGGAAAGGATGTCGAGACACCAAGATCAAAGAGAAGCCCATCGCAATTCAGTAAGCTTAAATACTTTGATTTTTCCTTTGCTAGAGCCGTAAATCTTTGTCTGACACTGAGCAAGGCTGATTTCAACGTTGAGCAAGGTTGATTTCAATGTAGAGCAAGGTTGAGCAAGGTTGAACCCAACGAAAAAGGTGGCAAGATAACATCTTCAAATGGTCAGAACTCAATCTTACCTCCCTAAATCAAGCTACCCAAAACCGTGAACTCTGGCGAGAGCTGAGTCTTGCAAGTGCACATTCTGCCGCAGGCGGAGATAGTGTCCTGTAATGAAGGTTGAGTCTATCGTTGATAACGCAGAATTTGATAAAAGTGCTTTAGATTTGTAAATAGCCAAGAAAATTAGCTTTGAGTTAAGGTGGTAGGAACTGCGAAGGTAGAACCTACCGGGTGTCCGAAAAAAAGTTCCGACGTTTAAATAAACGCAGAGAAAAAAGTTCTGAATCTGGCAGTTTCTATTCGTTCTAGTTACATGCTAGGCATTGCAACTTACCATTTTCAATATCGCGGGAAGAACTTAGTTATCTGAAAATGGAGTTATGAGCTATAACATTTCACGTTCACCTTGAAGGCCAAACCAGAGAGGTTTGTACGCCTTCCTGCATCATTGTGGTGAAGGGGGACTCCCAGGATGAGCAGCTCATCGTAAAGATAATAAATTTTAACCCAGTTTTAGTGCTGCTCATCCGGCAGTCCCCCTTCACCGTGATGATGCAGGAAGGCGTACAAACCTCTCTGGTTTGGCCTTCAACATGAACATGGAATTTTATGTCTCATAACTCCATTGTCAGATAACTAATTTCTTCCCACGATATGGCAAACTGTAAGTTAAAATGCCTAGCATGTAACTAGAATTAGTAGAAATTGCCAGATTCAGAACTTTTTCTCTGCGTTTACTCAAAGGTCGAAACTTTTTTTTGGGACACCCGGTACATTTTTTTTTCTCCGTCCTCTCAGTATTGAGGGAAGGTGCTTGCTTTTTACTTTGACGTAAATGATGACTGTAACAGAATAACCTCTTTCTCTCCAGAACGATTCCCAGGAAAAGCGGGTGAAGAGATAAAACGATTAGAAGACAGGGAAAATGAATTATTAGAAGAAATAGACAAACAGAAGGGTATGATAGCCAAATTAAAAGAAGATAGAAGTCACTACCGAAAACTTGCTGATGAATACAGGTCGGTTTGCATAGAAATAATTGAAACCTTGAAGAGCCACCCTAGATACATACATACATTACATGCATACATACATACATACATACATACATGATTTTTTTGATAATGCAGGACATTAAAAAGCAGCATCTGCTGATGTGAGCCTGCTTAATTACGGACTGGCAATGGAGATAAAAAATAGTTTAAAAAAGTAACCCTAAAAGAGAAATAAAAGGAGTTGATTAAAAATAGAGGTAATGATCGTTCCTTTTGTTTGTGTTGATAATTGCCCAAATGATAAGCTATTTAACATTTTAGAGTTTCTAGAGAGTTCGCTTTAAAAGGAAGGATAAGACACAATGTTTTTAATGTACCCTGTACTTGTATACTATGCCTGGTTTCAACTTGGTGATTAACGTGATAAATGCGATATTCGTGGTTAAGGCGATAACTCTTTATAAAGAAACATGAAGATTATAGTGGAAACGATTTGTTTTTGTAATTTTTAGGCTGCAATCGAACAAACCAGGGACCGTTGGTGGCGGTAAGACGTCAGGTGAAGAAACTGGAAAGCCAAGGTAAGAATTTTTCAGCAATTAAATTGTGAGGTTTTGATGTTGTTAATATTAAACTTCAATCGTATTCGAAGGGGATTCATTAAATTTAATTTTATCCAATTTTTTGCAGCATACCGTTAGTTGTAATTTGAGATGAGCCACTCTGAGTATTATTACAGCCAATGCCCCTGTAGGATCCCAGTGCTTATCCCGACAATGGGTTCGTTACTGCCTGTATGGCAATAGACTTTTTCTTCTAGGGTGTTTAGGCAGCCTTGAACTAGACCCATCTCTGGGAGTTACACTATGAACATTATGGTCCTAGCAAAACCACGCAGACGAATTTCACCAAAAAAATACCAGCAGAACATTGATCCTGAATATTTTCAAAAATCGATAGCAAGATGAATAAATGTTAGGTTACATGTCATGGTAATGTCATGTAATGTCATTATATTGGTAATGTCATGTAATGTCATGTAATGTCATTATATTGGTAATGTCATGTAATGTCATGTAATGTCATTATATTGGTAATGTCATGTAATGTCATGTAATGTCATTATATTGGTAATGTCATGTAATGTCATGTAATGTCATGTAATGTCATGGTTTTGACTTTAAAAATGGCTTAGGATAAATTTGTCAGATAGAAGGGTGTTGGATTATTTAGGAATTAATTTCACAAAGGGTGATGGACAGGTTCAGTTGAAATGCTTATGATGTTCTATTGGCTAGTCTGCACTTTAGCGGACCGGCTTTCAATATGGGGAAGTTATGTGTCATGGGGTAAGGGTTTGGGTCAGGGTTAAGTTTGAAAAAAGGGTTTTTAGGGTAAGTTAGGGTTAGTTGGGGTAAGGTAGGGTTTAGTTAGTTTTAGTAGGGTATTTGTTCAAACACGTTCCCGAGAGATATGACATAAAGCTGGTCCGCTAAAGTGCAGTCGTCCCGTTCTATTTTTAGAAGTGATTCAGCTCTGTCATCAGCAAGTTCTAAAAAGTCATCAAGGAAGAAAAGTACTGTGTCGTTAGAAGAAAGAGAACCAAAAGAAACAAGAGAAACGAGAACGAGAGACAGAAGTGAAAGTACGGCCGCCAAAACTATACAGAGAAGCTGGAGAAAACACAAAGAAGATAAGATGAAGGTGAGTATACGTTTTTGGTTGCATTTGATTGTTGGATTCTGTTATTTTATTTATTTATTTTTTATCCAGATAAAACTCTTACAATACATGTTTACTCACTCTACCCATTAATACTATACAACTATACACCACTACAGGGACGATAACACGAGGAGCAAAATATCGTGGCTACCCCATGTTCCTACATATAACAAAAGACAATGAACACTACTAGGACAATACATAAAAAGAAAACAAAGAATACTTGTAAATTAATCACCATACGCTAACTACAACATAAATTAACTACAATGAACATTTGCAGCATAAAGACTGTGGGAGAGGAGTTTCAGAACATTGCCCTGCTCCCCACCGAATTATATCAATTTTATCTGATTAAATGCAAAAAGGCAGGGGTTTTGGTTGGAAGATTGTACCACTATCTTTTCCGCAATCGTTCATTTCCATTAAGTATATAAATATTACGTAGCTACTCTAAATGGAAAAGAACTGAAAGAAGAAAAAAAATAGGAAGTAAAGGGACTTGGATCCTGTTTTGGTAGGCTTCGTAGAATTAGAATTCATACTGTGCAATATTCGAACAGCGGTAGACTTCTGAAAGGCTCTGAAAGGGGCAGAGTAAAGGTGTGGAAATTTTAGGAGACATTTGCAAAAGATTTCGATTTTTAGAAACGGTGGCAAAGCAAAGATTGGTGGAATCTGTTTTGGTAGGCCTAGTAGCATTAGAATTGTGCAATATTCCGCAATATTCGAACAGCGGTAGACTTCTGGAAGGCTCTGAAAATTCCACTGACGGGAAACTAGCCTTAAGAGTAAGGTGACTAGGTTTCGTATGATTAGACTATGCATGATTGTCAAATCCTTGTGTTAGGACTGTGATTTGAATATATATTTGAAGTGAACTTATCTCATCCAGTTGTATCATCATGAATCGTTATGAAATATCTTAATTTTTTTCTTACAGGGAGAAAGATCGTTTGATGGAAGGAGAGCTGATAGCTTCGATGAGGTTTGTCCACGTTGTTGCTGTTAATTTCAATGGCTGCTTTAAAGAGTTTCGACCATAATTCGACCATAAGCAAAGGCATCAAATCTTTGAAAAGGATTGCACGGATGGTTATTGAATCTTCTTTTTGATTTTATGGCTTAAAAGAACTTCAGGTACTTTGGTATTATTGTGCATTGGAACTTTTTGATATCTTGATTATTCGGAATTACAGCGTTTTTCGTTTTATTTGAAAAATTAATGTTACAGTAAGTTGTGAAAAAATTAAAATCATCGTAAATCTTAAATTCATAGAGGAAANCGTTTTTCGTTTTATTTGAAAAATTAATGTTACAGTAAGTTGTGAAAAAATTAAAATCATCGTAAATCTTAAATTCATAGAGGAAAAACGGTACAATCTTCAAGAAAACTATAGTTTAGAAGGTCTACAATATGGTGGTAAGCAGTAATCTGTAGCTTTTCTGGTTTACGATTTAGCTATTTGATGACGTCACAACCTCATAACTGGTTGAAACACAAAAAGTGCTGCAATTCTGAAATTAATCAAAATATCAAAAGTTCCAATGAACAATAATATTAAAGTACCTGAAGTTCCTTTCAAGCCATTAAATCGAAAGAAAGATCCAATAACCATCTGTGCAATCTTTCTTAAAGATTTGATGCCTCTATGCCTCGCAATATATGAGGTATTTTAAAAGTAGAACACAGTTAACCATAACCAGACACTTTAACAGTTTAACTCGAGTCCTCTCATGATTTGATTCGTTGACCTTTTGACAGGCGTCAAAAGAGAGTGGCTTGAGCCAATTTGTATTGTGGTCGATTCTCTTGAAAGTATTCCAATGCATATCATCTAACGTACTTTGAAATCGAGCATACCTTGCCTTTGATAGTTTCTCCTTTTTAGAAAAATTCACATTTACACGTTTTTAGGAAGAAGTGAAATTTTAGAAATAGATATTTTTCCAGATTCAGAAAAAAGACCATAAATATTTAGTAGGATGCTTTAGTGCAAGCTTTTTAGTAGGTTAATACTGCAAAAGGCTACTGGCTATACTTTACATTTTCAGTAGTAGAATTGCGCAAAAAAGTTTAGAATTATATAAACATCTGGAAAGGCTGCCTTCAGAAGTTAAAATCAAAGCAAATATGAGCGAAATCTGACCGTTGTAATGTGAGCTGAGAAACTTGAGATGAAAATGAATCCAAGCATCAATTTTTCAATCATTATTTTGGCCGTCAATTAGCTTTCATGGTGCAGTTTATAACGAAGGTAAAGGAGAATTTAACATCGATTAAACTATCACCTATTAGAATTTTACTTCTAGTTTTAATAGGTCAGACCTCTAAACATACATTGTTTCATCATTCCAGGGAATATTAGCAATTCAAGCAGCTTTCCGAGGCCACAGTGCGAGAGAGAGGCTATTACGTTCTGGAAGGGTAAACGAACGCAGCAATGATGATGTTGATTATGGCAGTGACAACAGCGGTCTATATGATGATGATGTCATTCTAATGCAGGCAGCTTTCAGAGGACATTTGGCAAGGCAGGATGTTTTGAAACGAAAGGATCGGTTTGTGTACGAAGAAAGCGAAGAAGAGGAAGATTATGAGCGTCCAAGATTTAGAAGGTAATGGAAATTATTCTATGAATCATGCTATGTTGTAAATTTGTTCATATTTATATTCTCGGTCTTACCATGATTTTTCCAAAGGTCTCCACCAGTCGACAATTCATACTAAAATGTTTATTTCGGAGTAAGATCACTTTTTATTTCCGGAGAGTATTTTGAAACCTTCTTGTATGTGATGGAGTAATTGTTTGCTATCTTAAGGGTTTTCAGCAGCCTTGTTCTTTCAAATTCTTGTGTGACAAATTCTTTTACTTTCACTTGTAGGTCGTTCGACACAGGAGAACCTATACCAGCTCGGCGTGGAAATTCCATGGCCTCAAACAGTTCGTACAAACGGAACTTTCATCTCAGCGAAGAAAACACAACACGATCATCAATCGAAAGTAAATCATCTTCACATTGCAAATATTTTCTGAAATTATGTAGCCATGATATATCTTTATGTTGATAAATTTGATTCTACCGTTTGAATTTTCTTAGGTTTGTTTGATTTAGGCCAGGCTCAATGTTATTAGTTTGCTAATGTTTCCCAAAAGTAGTAAATAAAATTTCTTTGCAATTTATTAGGATATTCCAACAATGCGATCAAGTCTACATATCAATTAGATACTGGCTAGATAATGTAGCTAACGTTGCTTGATAAAAGTTTGACTAAAACGTTTAATCAAATGCAAAATAAAAAACTTCAAAATTACAGTTAAAACATAGAGGCAATCAACTTCGTTTCATTATTTCTTGCGTAAGATATGTTTCTTAGATGCTTCTTCGTTTTTCTTTCAACTTCTGCTTTGCAGTTCAAGTAGGAAAACAACTTGCATCAAGTTTTTAGGAAACTTACGAAATTTCAAAGCTGTCAAATCTGAGGGGTTATTCTCGTTAAGGTGCCAGCAAGTTTCCTCAGTCCCACAGTTTCCTATTAATGATTTAGAATTAAGTGGAAATTTTCCAACAGAAGCAACCAGAGAGAGGTTAGATATATCAGTGACAATCCATTATATTTTCCAAGATAGGTTCGAGCGTTATGCTGCTCTAGTTTAAAGACTTGCCTCTTTCACAAACGAAGGCCTTGGTTAACTTCAGTGCCAAGAATTTATTATCATTCCAGGAGAGGTCACACGGAAAAAATCTCTGCGTGGTAATAATCGATACAGTGTGGAGGCGGATCAAGATAGTGATGATGATGATGTCGTCATTGGGAGTTCAACCAGTCTGAATAGCAATGACAGATTTGAAGAATCGTATTTATCGAGATATAAGACGGACTCAAAACAAAAACAAAGGGGATATCAAGATAATTACACTCCTGCTGGAAGGATGTCTAGTATACGTGAAGAGAAACGCAAAAAGGGTAAGGCCTGTACGATTATCTTCGTAGTTTCGCTCCTGGATGGAACTGGTATGACACTAACATCAGTAGGCGATGTGAAACGAGGGGCATTTGTAATTAGGCGATAACGTTTTCTTTCGTTATCACATATCCCTATACGCCTTCTATTTTTTGCTATGAAGCTAAACTGTAAAAATCTGCTGTATACAACTGTAACGTAGTGCAAATGGATCCACAGAATCTCTTGTGGGGCTTTCTAAAGGGGGGAAGCAAAGCATTCTATCGTTGTCAGAAAAGCCTTTGAGTCATTGTGAAAAGAGAAAAAAAAATCGTTTTTGCAGCGTTTAATCCTCGTATAACCCCCAAATTGGAGTAAGCGCCCTGTATGAGCCTGCACAAAAAACATCTATTCTTCCACATAAAGCCCCTCGAGAACTAGCCTCACAGCATAAGACCCTCAACTTACGCTTATCTAATTGAATTGAATTGCTGTTGTTGTTGTTGTCGCTGCAGCGATATCAGTTCAGTCAAAAGAGCGAAACTACGATATGTATTGAGTCTACTCGAGAACTAGTCAGTGCTCTGAACAACTTAAATAATTTCAAAATCCAGAAAAAATCGATTTTCTAGCTTATCCTTGAATTTTCCTGTTGCTAACTGAACTAACTTCAAATGTGGTAGCTGTTTTTTCCTTGTTGTCTTGTCCTGTTGGGGAAAAATAGTTCCCGTTATTCTTTGTACTAAGAACCAAAAACCGAAAAGCTGGCAGAACTGGAAATATGTTACCCTGGGTACCAGAGCCAAAAAACTTAAAGACAAAATTTTCTTTATTTTTTCAATTTTTATTTTTTTCATTTTTATTTTGTTTTTTTGTTTTTTGTTTGCTTTGGTACACAGGGTAGAAATATGTACATTGTTGATTTTTCTTTTACAAAATTGAACTCTGAAATCCAACTGCACATTCAAATTTTCTAAGTTTTGTGTGATTTGATTTTCAGGCGAGCCTTCATTAAACAATCTGGCCAAAGGCTCCACATCCTGGGGTAGCACGAGGAAATCAAATTTAGCTGATTTTTTAAGCGAGAGTGAAGATGAAGATGTCGTTGCTACGTCACAACAGAGGAGAAATAAAGACCGTCAACCACCAAGAAAGAATTCATCAATAAAGCAAACGGGGAAAAATAGGGAGAATGATTCGAAAAGAAAAGGTATGTAATCAACCTCGTTCCCATAACCCAAAAGGAGGCTGCAACCAGCATGCCCGCAGGAAACTGGCCCTCGGAACCAGGTTGGTTTGTAATAAGTGATAACGTTTATGCATTTCATCACTAAGTAATGAATTCTTATGACCAATTTTTACGCCAGGAGCTACCTTATTGTCAGAAACTGTTGCGGGGGAAAAAGCTGCGAAGTCACGAATTTTTTTGCCTCGGAAAAATGGAACTTAAAGTTGTGGGAATCAAATGTTGCGAATTTCGGAAATTTCACACCGTTAAATGTTTTGGTTTGAATCTCGAAAGCTTATATTGTATATGAAAAATGTTCTTATAAAAACTGTAGCAAAAGAAACAGTATAAGAAGGGTGCGGATCAAAAAAACTTTTTGGCGGACAAAGTCGCTTGAATTAAAGTTGCGAATGACAACATTTTTAAAATTTGCTGGAATTAAAAGTTTCGAATTTTGGATAAAAACACTCGCGACTTTTACTTCCCGCAACAATTTCTGACAAAAATATAGTGTTCCATCATATACCTTCAGTCCAATGACAAGGATCTTTTGGGGGCCTCCCGCCTAGAAGCGATAGTTTTCCATCGGATTATTCGGTTTTTTGGTCTTGGAGCGTTTTCTCTTGTGTAAAAAAGGCTCATTCAGTTTTGAAAATCAAGTTCATGAGTTTGAGGGGGAGCCCAAATAAGAAGTGTTTTACTTCTTTCGTATGCTTAGTGTTTGCCAGCTGAGACAATTTGAGTACTCAGAGCAAATGTTTAGGTGTTGATTATGATATTAGTACAAATTTAGAGTTTTTAGCCTTTGGGTTGGATGGAGGGTTTCTATATGCGAGCATTGCCAAGCCGCAATATTATCTTAGGGCACCGTCCTCAGTCCTTGCCTTGCCGATTCAATCTGAGTGTAGGATTCTGCATTAGTTTTTTCCTGCTGAAATCTTCGACCTCTTAATATTTTTAGAATCAATGAGGCTAGCAGACAGATGGGCATCAAGCGGGGCGCAGAGAAATATAAATGGGAAGGTAAGACATAATTTTTATTTTCTGGAAAAGTATTCGGAATGAAATTACTCATAATTTGTAGCGGTATTATAGAAATCAACCAAATAGACTTGGAAATAGAAAAGCTTGGTTTTGTCGTTACTGGTACACTTCTTAGAAAACTCTGGCCGGTGCCCAAAACGGCACCCTAAGAAACTCTGAACTGTAGAGAAAGAGCTACCAGACGTCCTGAAGAGCTTGTTTTTCGTTTTGTTCAACATATATCTTTTGTCTGTCTAAGTTGCGTCATAATCTTAACCGTCATAACATGGGTGGTTAGACACTGCATGTGTGCTTTTATGGAGGAGCGCCGCAACTAATATGCTTCTGCGGAGGAATTTTTTTATCTATATAGTTATGCGGAGGAGATAGCACAGAACCTCCTTAACAACAGAACTTTCAAAATGGCGGCTGACACAAGGATAGGAAACAGAATCACTCTTATCATGAAGGCAATGTAAGTACAACTGCGGTGTCTAACTACCCATGGTCATAACCGTAAAAGAACATATTTGCCAAAATCAATCCACCAATTTTTTATCCTGCCAAATTTTCAGTTCTTAGTGTAGTTTCTTCCCGTTACAGAAACAAGACAAATCACTGATAACTGCTCGAGCCTCGTCTTCACAATGGCAGAGACCATCACTAAATGACGACGACGATGATGATGATGATGATGATTTGGTTATTGCTCCTTCAATGTCGAAACAGAAGCGAAGAGAGCTTGAAGACGAACTTATGTAGTTGATTTAGTGTACAAATTAATTCTCGCATCTATGGCACAGATGACAAAATGATGCTTTTATAAAATCGGCTCAGAATCCATAAGCCGTTTATGAAAAATGTCACTTCTAGTCGTTCTAGCGGATTTGATGTAAAATTCCTCAGCGAGGTTATCCTATTTCAAATACCTCGTTTGCCTAAATAGACTTCACATATTGTAGGACTGGCAACTGCTTGCAATGCATTGGATCAGTGTAAAAATTCTTTTACCGTATAGACACGGTTATAAGGGCACCACATACATAAGGGCATTCCCTTAAACCTAAATATAAGGCAGTGCCCTCATATATGAATCTGTTTTGAGAAAATCACAAAATTAGAGATGATGCATTATTTGCACTGATTTTCATTGATTCTTGCTAAATAGTCTCGTATCAACAGCTCTCGTGTTTGCATGCTTTCCTTTGGTCCCGTTGTAAGGACATGGCTCTTCAAGTCCATTTCTCCTTTTGTTTTATCTTTCCCCATTAAGCATAAACAGAGATAAAATTTATATAAGTGTATGCCCTTATATATTTGTAGATTTGGAAAAATTAAGAACGTAATTTTTGGATGGTTTCGGTTATAAGGAAGGGTATGCCCGTATGTCCGCGTCTATATGGTACGCTTCCAGTCATTTGAAGACTTAGTTAAGCTTGGAAATGTTGTCGCTTTGTTTTTTCCACCGCCATCTTTGCAAAGAACAGTATGAACATTTTGAACCTGGAAGATCTCTTTGCTTCCAGCATGTTTTCTTTCTGACAAATGCAGTTTCAAATCATTGGTTCCTACGAGAGACTAGCTACTGTTTCAACAATTGTTTTCAATAAATCGTAATTTCTCAGCATAAAGTTGTATTTGTATTTCGATATCGATCTTATGTTGTTCAGCAAAAGAATCATGATTATAAAAATTAGATATTGTTTATTAGTTATTTACCAAATCCATAATTATTGAATATTTAGTCATAGATCTGCTTGTGCACAATTCTGCCAGATGTAAATATTCGTTATTTATTAATGACACTGCAAAGATTTATCTCTCTTACCTTGATTCTTCTCATTTGACTATTTTTCTTGAATATTGCAGACCAGAGCGACATAACCCTATGATAACACAATATTTAGATTCCAAGCATTGGTTCGCTTGTTACATGGTGTTCCTCTGATTTGAACTGACCTTATTTCATCCAGCTGTAATTCATCGCAAAATACAGTTGTGCCCCCGTTGTGCCCCATGAAAGTTTTTTGTGCCTTGTGGGAACAAATTTCATTTGAGAATGTGCTTCCTGAAGGAACACGAAGGGGATGGCATTTTCAACTACTGTTTGACAAAATGTGCCCGGGTACGGCGTGGTTATGTGTCATTAGATTATGCAGGTCTGTGAAAACTGCTTCTATGTGTTTTTATGATACTATTCGGCTTGCTCTGAAAAATTTTGAACGGTTGACTGATAGCCAAACAAACCTTTGCAGAAAAAAGGGAAGACATTAGAAATTTTTCTGGCACTGAATCGAATTTTATTTAATAAATCAACGCAGAAGAAAAGGTCTTTTTATCATCTTGTGAATCAGTCAGTTTTAGTTTGATCACTGTCACAGGGAACCAAAGATACGAAAGTGGTTGACACTTGTTGGTGGTTGCATTCCTTGACCCCCTGTGGTTTCACTTTAGAGTAGATGACCCGCCAAAAGCGAAACCGCTGACAAACATTTNTGAAAACTGCTTCTATGTGTTTTTACGATACTATTCGGCTTGCTCTGAAAAATTTGATCTGTGTTTCTAGTCTAGTCCTCCCTCCTTTCTCGCTTATTTTCATAAACGGTCCCAATGCAAAATCCTCATAAATTTTGAACGGTTGACTGATAGCCAAACAAACCTTTGCAGAAAAAAGGGAAGACATTAGAAATTTTTCTGGCACTGAATCGAATTTTATTTAATAAATCAACGCAGAAGAAAAGGTCTTTTTATCATCTTGTGAATCAGTCAGTTTTAGTTTGATCACTGTCACAGGGAACCAAAGATACGAAAGTGGTTGACACTTGTTGGTGGTTGCATTCCTTGACCCCCTGTGGTTTCACTTTAGAGTAGATGACCCGCCAAAAGCGAAACCGCTGACAAACATTTCTTGTACATGTGGGCGCGCATTTATGAGATAATAGAGAGCTGGACGGGAAGCGAAATCGCATGCAAAGATTCTGAACCAAAACATAGCAGGGAAATTAAAATAAATTGAACTTTGCAACTACCAGAATATATTGAAACTGGAACAGAAGAGACTGTGATATATTATGCAAGGTTTAGTGGTGTCATTCAGGCCTATATTGGGCAAGAGAAGTGGTAAGAGTTGCAGCAAGGTCGACTACTATTTTAGGCCTGCAAGAAGAGGGCCTAACCCTAACTAAATTAGACTGTCGACTGATTAAGACTGATAAGACTAATGAAAACAAGAAGTATTTTGAGCAAAGTGAAAGAGAAAGCTGTTCAAACATATCCACGAAATAAGCTTGCCTACTTTCGAAGAAACTGAAATTGTCAAGATTATTTGTTTTGCAAGCAAACAAGAAAGACTTCAAACAAATTTATTGCTTGCAAATTTTGCATGTATTTTTTTCTTTGTACAATACGAACAAGTAATAACAATAAGATTTCCAATGAAATTCAATTTTGCAACAGGTTGACATTGCAGATTACCAGGGTTGAAGTCAGGCCTTCTTTTTCAAGGACTCTATCAAGGACAAGATAATGAACTCTGAAGAATCTACTTATTGTTGTGTACGAATGCCATGATCATCTGGTATTTTCAAGTAGATGTTGGCTAATTCCACAAAGAAAAAGAAATACAATCTCAAGGGACATAACTAAAGGATGGGGTCAGATACTGCTAGAGCTGTGCTTTACAGATTTGCGTTGCCAGTTACATTACTTGCAGGTGAGTTGGTTCTGTCAAGATTACAGTTTCACAATGGTAATGGTATACTGTATGGGTTGAGTCCAAAGAAAACATCAAGAGGATTTTGTTCAACTTTGGGACACATATTTTTCACATTTTAGGGAGGAGCTTCCAGAGATATTTAAAAACTAGCTAGCCCATAAGCGTACGGGCCGGGGGTGCTGGGGGGGCGGCAGCCCTCCCAACATTCGACAAATTTAGAAAAATCTGCCTATTTCGGGCAATAATCCGCCGTAAGTCGGGCAAAAAATTTCGTTAACAATAGACTTTTCATCAGGCAGCCCCCCTAGATTTGTTCTTCTCGTACGCTTNTGCAGGTGAGTTGGTTCTGTCAAGATTACAGTTTCACAATGGTAATGGTATACTGTATGGGTTGAGTCCAAAGAAAACATCAAGAGGATTTTGTTCAACTTTGGGACACATATTTTTCACATTTTAGGGAGGAGCTTCCAGAGATATTTAAAAACTAGCTAGCCCATAAGCGTACGGGCCGGGGGTGCTGGGGGGGCGGCAGCCCTCCCAACATTCGACAAATTTAGAAAAATCTGCCTATTTCGGGCAATAATCCGCCGTAAGTCGGGCAAAAAATTTCGTTAACAATAGACTTTTCATCAGGCAGCCCCCCTAGATTTGTTCTTCTCGTACGCTTATGAGCTAGCCAGACTAGAAAGTTTGCAGAATGCGCACCTGCCTAGTGCAGAAATTCTTGCACTTTTTAGTACTGCCTGTGCAGCTACCAATAAACAAAAGATTAATCTATTGTTCTCTACCCCAAAAGTTATTAAATCTACCATGCAAATTGTACTTAGGCTATTGCAATTTGCACTCAATTTGTGTATGCAAACTAAAAACTTTCCAGTCTGGCCAGTGACATGTGAGGAAAATTTAATGATAATTTAATGCTAATTGAGAAACAGAGATACATCCATCGCAAAATTGAAGATTAGATCCATGACATAAAAAAATATTTAATTCAAAACTCACCAGAGTAGGCCTGTTTTAAAGCCCACACTTTTGTAGTCACTCCACAAGTTATTTCCATAGACACATGCTCTTGTCATTGCAAGGTGGAAGATGTGGAGAAAATTGGTTCGAACAACTTTTCAAACAACAAGTGTTTGTTCTCTCACCTGTCAGCCAGCCTGCAGAAAATTGCAGAGTATGGCAGTTCTTGATTAGATCTTGTGTGTGCAGACCAACAAAATAGTGGCTTGTTCATGTGCAAAGTCTGTGATTTGTTTTTAAAAGTAGGGGACAAAAGATCTTGTTAAAAATTGGCATGCACATACAAATTTTGTGAAAAATCTTGTGCATCTTGCCACCCCCATACAGGCATTGAATGTAATGCATTTTATTGTATGCTTTTTGTTGCAGCTTGTATTGTGAGATACAATGGATTGTCACTGATATATCTAATATGTCTCTTGGTAATACCATTATTGCCAAGTCCTTCAAGGAGAGCTGGTAAGTGATTTTTTGTTTTCTACTGATCCACATGGCATAATACTGTAAGTTATAATATGCCACGTTTTTTTAATAAGATACAGGTAAACAAAATATTTCAAGCCTCCATAATTTTGGTGCAAAGTGCTGAATTTGTATGGTAGTAGGTCATTCTAGAGAAAAATTTGACGGGATGACATGTAAAAAATTCAAGTCATGCTGAATGCTCAGAACAGATTAATTCTATTTTCGATTTTTCAATACCTTAATATTGCCTATGAAGATTGTGTGACATCTAGAAATCTAAGTTTGCCTTTTGGACATTCTTGAGTGTGCAATTTTGGTGGCAAGATAACCAATGACTGCTGCACAGTAGGCTTCCAAATGGGGAAATTTTTTAGGCCACCTAGTAGTCTCATTTTTTATTGTGCTGTGCTAAGTTGGTCCAAACCATAACCGATAAACATTTATTTATTTTAGCATGTGCAGTGAAGCTTCAACAAGCAAT
Organism: Aurelia aurita; assembly: GCA_004194415.1. Lineage (NCBI taxonomy): Eukaryota > Metazoa > Cnidaria > Scyphozoa > Semaeostomeae > Ulmaridae > Aurelia > Aurelia aurita. The sequence goes on along the minus strand of REGM01000207.1, from coordinate 510,680 downwards.
TCTTGGACTATCAGCCATTGCAATAGCAGCTCATATTGGTTTTCAAACAACTCTCTTTGCTGAAAAAAAATTTGCAAGCCAAATAGAAAATTGTAAGCACTATTTTTTCATTGTCTTGTTGGCTTGTGTGCCTTGTGTGAATTTATTCCCTTCGAGCATAGGCACCAAATCTTTAAAGCACATTGCACAATTGGTTAATGCATCTTTCGTTTGATTTAATGGCTTGCAGGGAACTTCAGCAGGCCCTGAAACAAGCAAAAGTTAGGTACTTTTTTTATCGAGCCCCTCAATTCTCTTAGGAGCTTGATCAAGCTCCTGGATTATTTTTGTCATTTATTAGGGAGTTCATGTCATAAAACGCACTGAAATTTATAATTTTACCTTCTTCATACTTCTTATCAATATTACATTGCAAACGTGTGCAAATAACTTCAACGTTGTGATGTTTCGATTCAACATAAATCAAAGTTTTAATTCATATATTTCATGCAAAGATATTCTGCTAACTCTTGCATAAAACAGTACTTTTATCCAAACTGGTCGTAATTCCACCAGCAGAGCGTCCAGCCATCTTATTTCTTCAACATGTGCACTGAGTAAATCACCATAGCAATTAACACAGAAGCGAAGCAGCTTGATAATGGCGCATGTAATGTGAACTCTACTCGGGAAGCACATAAAAACTTTGCGATTTAAACGAAGGGAAAGAAAGACAGTTTATCGCTGTTTTACACAGATAAAGGAAGATCTGGGCTAAAAGTTTTATGTCTAATGCATTCACGGATGGTTATTACCGATCATTAAAAGAAAACAAATAGTTGGATCAGCAAGGCGCTCAAGTAATCGAGCCAGCAGAATTTTTGAGGGGAGTGTGGAGGCGCTCGCGCTTGATCGAGCACCACTCGTTTCAGGGCCTGAACTTCAGGTACTTTGTTATAAGTGTTTATTGGCAATCTTTGATATCTTGATTATTTTCAGCATATTTTCTTCTTTGATCCTAGGCTCTTTTGCAGAACAAATTTCAAGGCAGTTTGGATTCAACAAGTATGTAAATTATCCTTATTTTTTATATGGTAATCCTTATTTTAAGGGTCTGTTTGATTGGTATCAATTCTGAAAATTCTATGCTCAGAAGAAGGCTTGGTAGGTTTGGAAGACTTTTTGAGCCTTCTGCTGCAAAGACAAATGGTTTGGCAGACTTCAGAGATATTATCGTTTTCATTAGCACGCCTGTTAGTGAATCCAAAGCCTGCTGTTTTCAAGATTTTTATGTTTGATTGGAAAATATATTTCTTTCCTTGGGANCTTCTTTGATCCTAGGCTCTTTTGCAGAACAAATTTCAAGGCAGTTTGGATTCAACAAGTATGTAAATTATCCTTATTTTTTATATGGTAATCCTTATTTTAAGGGTCTGTTTGATTGGTATCAATTCTGAAAATTCTATGCTCAGAAGAAGGCTTGGTAGGTTTGGAAGACTTTTTGAGCCTTCTGCTGCAAAGACAAATGGTTTGGCAGACTTCAGAGATATTATCGTTTTCATTAGCACGCCTGTTAGTGAATCCAAAGCCTGCTGTTTTCAAGATTTTTATGTTTGATTGGAAAATATATTTCTTTCCCTGGGAAGCTTGATATTTTCAGAATGTGGCAGGTTTAAAATTACCGATCTAACACACTCTAAGTTGATCTTTTGACGGTTACCCTATGATGAGTTCTTGAAATCATCAGGTAGAAAATAGTCAGAATAAGGAATATCTGTCATGCATATATATTTTACAGCCATTTACAGGGATGAATTACAGTGTACAATTTAACTTAGGTGTCAGTCAGTCAGTTTTTTGTTTTAAGCGGGCTGTCAGGATTTTCTAGCTACTTAAAGCTAATTTAGGCCCACTATGCATGCCGCATCCAGGCATGGGACCCCTAATTTAACGTCCCTTCCGAAGGACGGCGAAGTGAGTTGCGATGTCAGTCCCCGGGTCAGGCATCCGAGGTCACCCATCCGGAGTTTGACCTCACTCGACCGAACTTAACTTCAGTCACCTGATGAAAACTGCATAAGCCGCTCGGCCAATCACCCCACCCCACCCCACCCCACCCCACCCCACCAACAGGTGTGTTGAGCAATTTTAATGCGTTTTGAATTTAGCGTATTTGCAAATTTCAAAGTCTTGAGAAATACCTGGACCCTCGATCAACCTCATGTAGTGTTCACGTCATTTAAAATCTTTTTTTTAGATTCCAGAGAGGAGACACAGTGAACGTCATCCGTCTATTAGCTCCAGATGTCTTTGTGTTCATTGTATCACTTGTTTGTGTGATTGGTTCAAGGAAAGTTCGAGTTCATGCTAGTTCATCTCATTCACGAATGCACCGCGACTCCGATGGCACAGCTGTGGAGGACGTACTTCCTGTTTTCGTAGCCTTGATGTTGCTGCTTGGAGGCATCGTGCAACCGAACGTTATATCATCTATTTACTTCCTTGTTTTTCTATTTCTTGGAACTTTTTGGGCTTGTCATCGAGCAGTACGATTCAAGAAGAACAAAGGATTCTTTTGTTTAAAAGTGCTGTTGACTGTCTACTCAGCAATTCATGTTGTCTTATTGTACTTGTACCAAATAGAATTCTTCCAATCGCTATTGGCAAGCTCGAGCCTCTATGCAAGGTAGGTTGTGTTCTTTTTAACAGTGTTCTGAACGATTTTCCGCAATGAACTCTTTGGGTACTGGCAGAGACAATGTCTGTCTCAAAATAAAGTCTGTCTCAAATTAGATGTCACCTGAAAATGTCCACAAATGAAGAAAACTGAAATATTTTGCATGAAAAATTTTGCGTTATCGCAAATCTCACGTGACATCTAATTTATAGATTCTCTTCAATTGTTTGAGATTCTCTTCACGTGACAAAACTCTTCAATTGTTTTTAGTGAAGAAATTTATCATTTTTTTAATGGTTACATAAAACAACGCAGTCTCAATGAAGAATTTTTACAGTTGTATAAACGGTCGCCCGTGTCAAGTTGTAGTGAATCTTTCACAAATTGATTTTGTTTCATTTGAAGGTTTGTAATTGTGGTAACTGATCTTAGCTTCTTCCCTAACTATCTTCTCTGCTTGGAAATGATATATTCCTGATTAGTTTTCTTTCCTTTTGAAGGTTACTTGGTTTACCAGCAATAGTGGTATCAAGATGTGGTTATGGCAACGACTTGGATATCAACAGACGTTTGAACTGGCCTGTTTATGTTTATCCTGTCGTCATTTTCCTTGTTTATTGGATATTAGCAACAGAAGTTCGCTACAAATGTAGCAAGGTGAGTTCGTATAGAGTAGAGCGAGATTACGTCACATCATAGACGTAGGAATGGGGGGGGGGCACAGGGGCACCGTACCCATCCAAGTTTTCTAAAGTGCCCCAGTTTAACCTCAAAGTGCCCTTTTCCTAAGCCTTGTTTTGTTTAAAAGTGCCGTTCCAGTTCTAGAAAGCGGTCCTTCTAAGACCTGTGCCCCTCCAAGGGGGAACTGCTTCCTACGTCCCTGCGTCACATGCCTAGATACGGTATAAACAGGCAGGTTGCTATGTGAAAATGTGATTCAAATTTCATAACCTTGACAAAGACGTGATTAAAAATTCCATTACGTTGCTAAGTGCTTATTGGTTGGCTTTGCAGTCCTTTGGCTTCTTTTCGGCATTTTCACAAAGCAGCTACGTTAGTTAGTTTCCTAGCATTGGCCTATTGCAAATTGTCCCTAAAATTGAATTGAATTGCGTCATTTGCAATTTTGCATCAATGCTCCAGATATTTTAGACTGCGTTCACACGATACCGGCACAATTTGAAAATGGTGAAAAATGTGACGGAAACGAAAACAACACATTTTTTGCCGGCAGATTTTGAAAACGGTAGATTTTGAAAACGGATTTCTAACCGGCACATTTTGAAAACGGCATCGTGTGAAAACGATGAGAACGGAATTTTTTTCGACGCTTTCAAAACGAGGCATATCGATTCTCAATGTGTAGGTACATTTCTTAGGTATCAAATTCTTGGGGAGATTGCAACAAGTTTGTTACCGTCAAAATTCCTACCGTTTTCAAATTGTGCCGGTACCGTGTGAACGTAGTCTTAGAGAGCAGATAAAAAGTTCATATAAACATTTAGTTTGTGATTTACTGTTTTTTTTTTGCAGAAATATGAACAGTCACGCACATCACGAGAGCCATTTCTATGGTGGAACCCGTTGACGTGGAAAGATAATCCAAACGAGAACGAGGTGAGAATTCATGATTTAAAATTCACATTTTTAGGGTGGCTAGAAATTTGAATAGCAGGTTGGTCCTTATTAATCTCATTACGTTGCATATTTCAGAGAGCGAGGCTTCGGGGGTAGGGGAGGGGGTGCTTAGTATACTTTGGGTACTGGGGATGTGCTGCCCAAAAGGATGTACTTTTTCAAGATTTTGGTGTAAACATGGGTCTTGTTTTTTTAAAATTGGTCACGTTGTAAAATTTATTATGTTATCTACGAATTGCAACTTTTCAAAGATAATGAGCAATGTTTAGCCGATTCAGTCGTTCCTTAAAAATGAAACGAAGCAGCTTGGATTTGTGAAGTTGTACGCAAACTCACTTGGCCAAAATTGACTTAACAGAAAGAGTCTACTGCCTGACAGTGAAAGTTTTTTTATTTCTTAAAGAATCATTTAATCAAAATTTTCTCAAGTTATGTGCTAACAGGACCCTCCCACATTTTGGTGCCAGCGTCATCAGCCCCTCTTTAAACTCCTGTATTCTTCTTTTCAGCAATTGCTGTCCGAAGGCGATCGAAGATACAGTTATCGGACATTCAGAGGCTCACCAAGGGTACAGCCTGAATTACCAGCGTTGCAGACTGAGCAGCCAGTGGAACCAATCAGCGTCCAAGGAACATTCAGCAGTATTGTTATGTTTTTGATGAGACAGAATTACATTGCAGCACTTATTGTTATGATGGTAAGCTACTTTTAAACTTAAGAGCCAAAAGTTTGGGCCCGAAAAATTTGAGACAAAAGAATCGTCCTTAGTTGTCCCTAAACTTTGATAGTACCGAAATTCAAGATAAACTAAAAGGGACCACATATTTTTTAAGGGGCCGGCCATTCATGAGAAATTTTTCATTAAATGTTCTCAGCCTTTCATAGTTGTTCTGTGTTTTATAATGTGGACAAGCAGTGCTCCAGAAAACAATGCCGTTGAGGTTCAGGACCTAGAAGCTGATGAATCCATCGACTCCCTTCGCTACGGGTGTGCTCTTTGGGCATTTCCAAGTCTATCATTACCTTAGTCATTGTTAGTATTGTCTCATATAAGTAGTTAACAGGCAGTGCAAACCGAGAAGTCTGGCGGGTTCCATGGAAATCCAACCCATCCTCCTCAAACTGGCTTATAATATCCTCAAGTTTTTTGTTGAAAAGTACGCGGAAAGAGCAATAGAACCATGTACCATATCCGGTTTTATCCCCGTTTCCAAGCTACAGAAAAAAATTATAAAGTTGAGAAATAAATCTTTGTGAATTAAAAATTAGTAAAGGCTGCTGAGTTGACTAGCGCGTAACTATGGAACAATTGCGAGGTTTCTTAGAAACATCTCTGGAGTCATTGCATGGTAGAAGATGATGCCCTTCGCACTCTTAGCAACATTTTTTTATGTTTCAGGCATGGAGCATCACATATCACTCATGGCTTACATTCGTATTACTATTGTGGGCATGCCTTACATGGATAACACCATTTGCCCGATGGTTTTGCATGGTTTCATCGCCTTATTTGGTGATATATGCAGAATGCTTGTTAATCATCCAGTACATATATGGAATGAATTTAAGAGACGAAGAGTTGCCAGTTAAGCAGGGAAAGCTGGATTATTCTGAACTTGGTTTGAAGAAATTTGACTACCCCTGTTTGCACTTAGGAGCTCAGGTAGGGCTACAGTAGACTCGATATTGAAGTCCCTTCACTTTCGCTCATTGAATTGAATTGAATGTTGTTGTTGTCGCTTCAGTGAGGCGACATATTAGTATCAGTAGTTGTAACGACATATTAGTTCAGGGTAGTGAAACTACACACAAATATTGAGTCTAGGTCTACAGGATGCTTGGTGGTTCAAAAAGTTCCGATTTTTGTTAATTCTCCAAAATTTGATTTTGTTGTTCATTTTAGCTTTTATTTTTGTACTGTTGAGTAGAAAGCAACTAGATATGAGAGACTGGCCTTACTCCACAAAGGCCCTCAACTTTCGCTCATCTCATCTCATTGCATTGATGTTGTTGTTGTCACTTCAGTGAGGGCCCTGTTTCCCTGGAGCTGTAAAACCGGACAAATATCTCAACCGGCGTTTGATTCTTATGTTCCAGTCAGAAAGCAGGGTTTGAATAACCTTACTCTTATTGACTGTCCTGCTTTGAATTTTACTTCCTGCCAAAAGCACACAAAGACCGTTCGATTGATCTGCTGAAACGGCTAAAACGAATAAAATCTTGAAAGATGCGAGCGTATTTACGAGATCTTTTGCATCTCCAAACAAACATAAAATGGTTTAGAGGAAGGAGGTTTTTGCTATTATGGTTTGAAGAGACATTCATCTAAGTACTGATAGCTAGTTTTATGGTTTTAAGTTTTAAGTTTTTTTTTTATTTTTCTTGAATTCTTAAAAAAGAAGAAAAGCACTCTAATTCTGAAAATATTGAAGATTTCTGAAAAGTCGGTAGAATTATTACAAAGTAGCTAAAGTTTCTTTCAAGCCATTCCATTCAAAGAAATAGGCCACAGAATTTTACACCGACCTTTTTAAAGATTTGGAGCCTATGCTGAGGGGGGCGCAACCGCACCCCTCGCCCTCCCTAGTGTCCGCCACTTAGTTGTTCTGATATCTTAGCAGTTTTGTAGCTTCCAGTTTATTATGCTCTAACTCTTTCTTCAAGACATTGTTTACATGGATCTTGTGGATAACACTGCGTCAGCATGTTAGAGAGAGGAAACTGCGAAGGAGACAAGTTGGCGAAACTGGAGAACTTATGTTGTCAACATTAGCTAGGCCTATTGTTCAAGCATTCAAGAAAAGAAATTCAAGTACACATAGATTCTTTCATTAATTTAACTGAATTTATTAATATTCAATTCAAGTTTCTTTGTAGAATGCACACTCCCTCTCGTTAAAAATATTAAAGATATTATTACAAATATACAATAAAAGGTGTCCCAAAATAATTGTTCGACGTTTGATTAAATATTAGAATATAGCGATAAAATGAACAGGCTCCACGTTAAGCCAGACAGTTTTACCTTGTGTTTATATGGAGAAATGGACAGGCTCCACGAGACAAAACAAACGACAGCCTCATGCTACATTCACTACAAATGCTATGGAGAAGCCTCTGGTTTCAGCTTTCGCACAAACTTGAACTCCAAGAGCTTGTAGCTCAGTGAATATTCAGTGGATTTGGAAGATTCTGGTGTCTAAAATTAATATAAGATCTTAGGGAAGAATTATCTTTCCATGGTGTCCGTTCATTGTATCGTTGATTTTTAATATTTAATCAAACATCGAACAATTTTTTTGAGACACCCTGAACATTATTGAAAATATGTTTCTAATGCTATGATTTTCATTACCCATACCATGATACGGCAAGAATGTTCCTCATTGCACTCGTCTGACATTGTAGACCAAGACTAAGAACCTTTGTTAGGCTAANTGGAGAAGCCTCTGGTTTCAGCTTTCGCACAAACTTGAACTCCAAGAGCTTGTAGCTCAGTGAATATTCAGTGGATTTGGAAGATTCTGGTGTCTAAAATTAATATAAGATCTTAGGGAAGAATTATCTTTCCATGGTGTCCGTTCATTGTATCGTTGATTTTTAATATTTAATCAAACATCGAACAATTTTTTTGAGACACCCTGAACATTATTGAAAATATGTTTCTAATGCTATGATTTTCATTACCCATACCATGATACGGCAAGAATGTTCCTCATTGCACTCGTCTGACATTGTAGACCAAGACTAAGAACCTTTGTTAGGCTAACCTAAGAAAATATAGATCTTTCTTGCAGGTTTGTACATTATAGGGGTTAGTGCTTTCCATGCCGTTCTTGAACGGACTACTCAGTTTTTCTTGTAAACATATTGTCAAAATTGATTTGAATTTTGTTTGAAGGGAAGATTTATGTGATGAAAAATAGCCTGATCAATTATTCATTACGTACAGGAACATAGCGCTTACCCTATTGCATATATCAACTGTTGGTCGCTTTTGAGCTTTGCATAAACATTTCTTCGTAGGTCATACATCAGAGCACAGGTTCAGAGGAGGTATATGTTATGTATATTATATATATGCTTTCAATTTTGTTGTTTATAGTCGTGAAATGCTCTGGCACATGAACAACTGTGTCGATCTTGTTGTGTTTTTATGCAAAACTTCTGATGAAAGATCGTGGAAATGCAGAGCTCTAGGGGACCATTATGGAAAAAAGGTCAGCTTGACCTTTTAATGCTATCCCTGCCACTGTAATTAGGGGTGTTTTTCTTTACGTTTTTAACCTTATATATTGTATTGTATGTATTTTATATTATAAAACTTGTAAATATTTTTAACTTTTTTCTTCAGTTGGATTTTCTAGAATGTCAGCAAACTTCATCATTTTTCCTCAATGAAAAATTGCAGTCTTGTGACGAATATTTACCCCTGCTGTTAATGCATAAGGACTCCATTATCTAGCTTTTATGTATCCTTGTGAAACAACCTCGTTTTCAGCTGAGTCGGAGATTGAAGACATCGATGCTGGACCTCCTTCTGATGATGCTAAAGAATTCATGCAATGGATAAGGAGTACTCTTGCGAAGTACTGGATTCTTGTTTGCTGCGCAGCATTCTTGCTTGTTGCATTACAGAAGGACGTATCATTGTATCAGATATTTTACATGGTTACATTTCTGTTTGGCTTCATTGTCTACCAGGTATGGAGCTGAATAATTATTTTTTCACTAGCGGTGTCCCAAAATGAAGTATCCCAGTTTGAAAAGTGAACGAAAGCATTAGATCGTAAACATTGCTACTTTTATAAAGATTCAATCATCAAAGGGGCTCCGTCGCCGAACTGTAAACAAATCTGTAAACACCATTGTTTTAGGCACGTGTCCATTGTATTTTGCAGTTTGTTTGGTGGCTTCATCCAAGCCACCAAAAAGTAACTGTTGGAAGTTCATTTATATCCAAGCAATCGTAAAAGATCTGAATGTTTAGTTTTTTCCTCTGTGAAGTACAAGGGTTTATCTTCAAAACAATTGCTTTCATTTTTGAGAAAAAGATGAAAGTTTGTGTGATATTGCCCATCAAAAAACTGCAAAATCGCCGTTTCGACCGAAATTTGGAGACGGAGCCCCTTTAATTCCTGAGGGACATGACATGTACTTGCGCATTGCTCTGAATGAAGAGGTTCTTTATAATTCCGTAAAGAGTTTTAGGCCCCTTTTGCCCTGTTGCCACTGCTAGGAAAAATGTGAGAAAAAGAAAAAAAAAACATTTCAGCCTTTCGGCTATTATCAAAAGTTTTAATTCATTCCAATTTATCGAGTTGTCTTCATAATACAAAGTTTCAAACGCGTCAAATTTTTTTGCGTACCCAGTAGACTTAGTTAAATTTTTCAAGGTGTTATCTTCATAATTAAAAACACAATAAATCTCAGAGTTTTACTTATGAAGATCGAATTCGAAACGCTTAAAGGGTCTGTTTCAACCAGCATGCATCGCACGTGTCATCTCTTTGTTGTCGCCATTTTTATGGGCCATGAATATTGCGACAAAAAGGCCAACCAAGAGATGGCACGTGCAAGGCATGCTGGTTGAAACAGACACTTTAACTGAGTTTACTGTATTTTGTATTCTCGTTGATATATTTTATAGTACTGCATTGCAGCTCTTTGAGGCTCTCTGCATTGGGGATCTTCGATAAAGTACTGACACAACTGCTGACAACTATTTTGATTATGTTATTTTGCAATCAACACAGGTTGCCAATAATGTATTAGGTTTGCTTTTCTGAATTACTTATTACTTATTTAAAAATAGCCTTAAATAACGGACTCATCGTAACAAACCTACAAACACAACATTATACACTGTAATCTGTGGAAAGAAAACTGTTTCCTGTAAAAGAATAACAACCAAATTAACCAGTAACCAGGGAGAAAACTGTTAACTCCTGCAAGAGAAACAACCAATTAACCTGAAACCCTGAAAGGAGAGAACGTTGCTCTGTTAACGTTGCTCTTTATTGCAGCTATTAACTTATTTTCTCTCTTCTCTCTTTACTTATTCTGTATCATTCTTCAGTTTTCAGTAAAAATTTGGAAGATCGTTCTTCGTCCATTATGGTGGTTCATGGTCGTCTACTCAATCTTGATCCTTCTAATTGTCTACACATATCAATTCAAGAACATGCATCGATATTGGAAGCAAGGGGCTAGTATCAAGGAAGACATGTGAGTAGTACTTGTGTCTTGAAATTACGACCTTGTCCCTTGTGTTTGTGAGGTTTGTGATCTAACCCAAGTCTTTTTGGGCTTCTAAGAAGCCTGCATGTGACAACTATCAAATTGAGTATTTCAAATCAAAATTTAAAGCGTAGATACTGTATCTTTATATGCAATTTGTCTATTCAAATTTTGATGATATTAAAATAACATGCAATAGTTCATAGCATGTATTTTTCTGCGACGAAGAATCAATGTGGTTGTCCGGAATTTTACAAGTAGTCTGCAACAGAAATCAACTCAAAAATAGCCTAAAATGGCCTTCAACAGGTGTTTAGGCGACTTTTAAGCTGTAAAATTCTATTTATTGGAGGAAATTCTTTATTGAATAACAAAAAACCATCATTCTAGAGCCATTGAAAAAATTATGTTTGAAAGGTATCTTGATAGTTTGGCAAATAGTTTCGTTGCTTTGACTTTTCGAACAAGGGGGATTTAAAGAGCCACTGCTGACATGTGTCCTTTGCGCGTGTGTCAATCCCACAATGCATTTCTTCGTTGATTTTCTGGGTGTCTAAAAGTGTTTTTTGGCATAGCATGACAAAATTACGAGTGAAGGAAATTCGGTCGGCCAAAGCGGCCAGAAGCCAGAAAACATGTTATGTTTATTTCTTTGAATCAACGCTAAAAATTTGGAATAAAAGCAAGAAAGAATTGTCTGGCGATGATCATGTTATGACAAACAACGATCAGTAAATATTCGTCGCCATTACTGTTTGCCTCCTTTGTATTTTCTAGGCGCGCAAAGCACTTATGTCAGCAGTGGCTCTTTAAGTTCTCGCTAGTCATGAGATGGAAATTTGTCACTTGGGCTCTTTACGAGATAGGAGCAGCCATTGAAATTGAGCCAGTGTATGAATTTTTGAATTAAATTCTGTTTCGTTGACTATTTAATCACATTATGTGTCAGCATGGTGTCAGCATTCTTTAGCTTTCCTATCAACTCTTGTAGGTTGCATGACCTTGGTCTACGACAACACGACAAAGCAAGCTTACTTGTAGAGCTACTGATTCCCACTCTGTTCTCAATCGCACTGGTTATCCAGCTACATTTCTTCCACAAACCTCTAACGATGAAAATCAACCATCTTTTAATACATCGAAAACAGTCAAAGCAAAGAGGAATATTAAACGCAGCATTGCAAAACAATCCGGAAGAATCGGAGACCGAAACAACGGATGCCAGAAAAAGTCCGCCTGATATTATTGGTCCGGAAGCAGCAGCGAAATCGGATAGCGAAGCAGATACCGAAGCGGAAGGAGAGCTAACAACACTTCATAAATTCCTGCTGTTTTATAAGCATTCTTCTAGAGTACTTTGGCGTGCTGCAGAGATTCATATGTTAAAGGTTGTCAGCTTCGTGGTTATGTTAGTCGTTGTGCAACAGGTAAGAAGACGTTATTCTAGTAGCTGCTTGACACGAGGAAGGAGAAGAGTGAGCCCTCTCCTGTTTATTAAATTCTTTAAAGTTGGTTATAAAAAATAGCTCTCAAGATAAGAACTAATTAAGACCAACTATTTACAACAACAACATTACAGTTCACAAATATGTGTCCTTAAACAGTGTCTTTAAAAAGGCTTGACAGTAAGTGCCCCCACTAAGAACCCATACTATCACACAGGATGTCCAGTTTCGTAATATTTTTGAAAAGTCGTTGAAAAAGGGCCATGATTTTGTTTCAACAAAGATGCCTTGTTGACAATTCGATAGAAAGTTTACTTGATAGTCACCTCAAAATCAGCCCACAGTTGCTCGTAAGTCATTTTCTTAGTGGCAGGCTCTTACTGCTTTGCCAGATCTCGCTGATGCGATTAAACAGTCCGTCTTACCATGACATCCAATGGATAGCTGCGTTCAGGGAAAGGCTTGTTCTGTCCTGTTACCTTGATTCCTGCCTTGCATTTTCGGAGTATGAAGGTGCATTGAAAACGCATGTGCCACCGTTCTATTATGGCATGGCTATTACAAACAAGCAACGTCCTGTCCTCCCATTGTGATTGAAGATGTCTATGGTTCCTAAGAAGAAGCTTCAGCTTTTGGAAGAATCTTAGAATTTCTGTTGGATCCACAAGTAGTAAAAGGACTTTTGAATATCAGTAAGAAATTTTATAATAAAGAAATCTCAAGCAATGATAACATTAATTGTTCGCCGTTGAATACACTCTGACTTTCCCTTCATATTCTCCATCAGGTATCAGCATTCAATGCAATTCTACTACTGGTTCTTGCGATGTCAATGCCTTCACAGCGTCTTCAACGGATGATGAACTATTTCTTCGTTGTTTGGGCTTCTATCGTCGTCTTTTCTCTGATGTTCTACCAACTACGCTTTGTTAATGAAGATATTCTCAAATATAACTGCACTGCGCATGGAATCGTAAGCATTTTTACTATAGTGAACATATTCTTTACGGGTTTCCCAGTAATATGCCGCATTTTTAATGCCCACAAATATATGCTATTGCCTGTGTTCTTCATCGTATTGTTGTTTTTCTTCAGATTCTAGCGTCTGGTTTTAGGAGATCCAACTGACATCTGTTAGGTTTGTTCTATGTTGAAAGCTTCGACAGCTAAATTTTATGCCTGAATGATGTAACTAGAGGCCACTGGACCTTTTTATCAATTTTATCTTGAAGTGGAAAAGAGAGTTCTGTTTTGTCGTGCTTCTTGTTGATATTCTTTAAGCCCCCATGGTTCGAAGGACCATTTATTGCTACTGTAAGTGGGTCTTCTACCGAAATAGTTGCTTATGGATTCAAAGAGCGTACAATGTCTTGCTTTAAAGCACCGCAGATGGGCGTTAAGGAAAATTCCCAGACCACCGCACCGGTCAAACACCGGAGCGCTGCTATTGAGCTTATAAATGTTTGCTCTTGTTATGTTCTTAATCGGTATGCTGGTGTTTTGCTAAAAAGGGTTCACAGTCGATGTTGTTTCCTTCAGGTCAAGCCAATACCGGTGATGGTCGGTCATTTCTCCAGTAATGCAAGATGGATTGGTCTGCATAAAAGTTCAAAAGTTTCTGTGGAAGTTAGGGTGAGTTGACTGTTTTACAGAAATATATACTTTTTCGTCTACTTGGTGACTTAGAAAAGGTCTCCTTGATAAATATTATTGCAGCAAAAGTATCTATATTAATTTTATCAAACTAAATTCTTTAAATGGCTACAAGACGGACAAGTTATCTTTCAGCTTGTAAATGAGGTTATAGCAGAGGTTGGTTCATCGAACTCGGGGTTGGTTTTCTTCAAGGTAACAGAGTTTTACAGAAAATACTGAAAGCTGTTAAAGAAACATTTATGATTATATCAATGCAAATTATTTCACTGGTACGATTTTACATAAGAAGTATTTTTTCATCAGGCTAAAAATTTGGCTATGCACCAGACCTCATTAATTTGCGCGAGCGCACGAGCGCCGCTCGCAGGCACCAAATATCATTTCACATTTGTTGCTGGCATCTTTACTGTACTGAGAGCGATTTGATGGCAGGCACATTTTTCCCAATCATTTGCTCGCAGGCACAGAATACTTTTAATGAGGCCTGCTATGCACCTCCGCTTATTAAAATTATTATCTAGTCACATTTTTAGCCAACATCGAATTATTCTTGTTAAATTATTTCTTTCTTCTAGGGATATCTGTTCATCGTGCTGGCAATTGTTTTTACAAAAGTTGTCAAACATCATCAGGTAAACTGTTTATTATTGTCAAATCTAGAAATTATATTTCAACCATCCGTTAAATAATTCTACCATGGACAATATGAAGATAGAAATGTAAGCCTAAAACTCACTAATCAACATACCTTCAGTCCTTTGTTGGCTTTAAAGCATTCTTTGTATCATTCTTTATCCTTTGCGAGTAAAATTGTTGTTAGTCTTGCGTGGTAACCTGCTCTCGTATCCAAACTGTCGAAGCACAGAAAAGCACATACTGGCAGCCATTAAACTTAGGCCCAAATTCAGAATGCGTCTGTCTCTTCTGGAGATATGTTGATAAATGGGCTTTAGGCCTGCATTGCTATCTTCTTATTGCCGATGTTTATACAACAGAATCACTGAGTTGCAAATACAGTCTCCTTTCTTCTTTTCTAAAGAGGTGTTATTCATTTTTATAGGAGCTGTTGAGATACAAGAAAGGGATCAAAATGCAGCCAGGAGTTTTATTTGAAGGAATCACTAGATCCATGGCCGATGAAAATATTACGAACTGCGTAAAGTACATGTGCAACAATTTCTTCAATTGCTTTGGATTTGAGGTGAGATTTTTTTAATTTTCAGTAAAAAAGATTCAAAAACGAATTACTTAAGACAATACTTACGAATAAATTTACTACTGAAGACAATACTTACGAATAAATTTACTACATCCTAAATATATACGATTACAAAAGTTACACATAAACGATTTTACTGATAACTACTGGAGTCATTTTCACATTAGATGTCGGGCTAACATAGGTTTGTCCTTGTAAAATCACTCCTGTAAAATCACAATGCTGAACAACAGGACCCCAGTCGAAAGAACAACAACAACAACTGCGGCCGTCGCTGCTTCCCGTCAGGTGAGAGATGATCACTTCCTAGCTGCCAGACATATTCAAAAGTTGATATTTTGCTTTCAAAGAGGAGAGCTATTGGAAATGCCATAAGAGTAGTAAGGTTAAAACCCTATGCAGAACGATATAACTGAACTGAAGCGGGGATGGCTCAGCGCGCTTGACTACCAACCTGAGGGTTGGTGGTTCGAGTCCCCGCCCTGTCGAACCTGCTACGTAGAGTGAGGAGAGTCGTCAACTCTCTGTAATTCCAGGCTAAAGGAATCGCAAGGTGTGGTCACATCGAGAGGAAGGACCAGGATATTGCTTCGATAAGCTTAGCTTCTCAGTGTCCTAAAACTACCCTCGGATGCTAGGTAGCAATATAGAAAGAACTGATCGTAGTGAAAATCGTAGTGAAAAGAATTTTCACATCTGATTTAGCCTTTCTGCTATAAAAGGAACCATAGTATGTTGAATTTGGAGGATTCTTCTTGATTATATATTCTGGCAAATGCCTATACTTCCTTTACTCACCCGGTACCTGTCCCATAATTCTGTGTTTTCTCTTTCAGATGAATCTAATTATTATGGTGATCTGCATAGCCGCCCGCTGTGATGCTTTTGCTGTACTTGAGTCATTGTGGATTGCAACATTCTTATTCGTTAGGAGAAAAAGCAGTGAACGACTCTGGCCATTTTATATCGGATATTTATGCATCTTGTTACCGGTTCAATACTTGTTGATTCTTGGTTGGCCGCCTGGGTTGTGCCTTAGTAAGTAAAATCCAGAATAATGCTGATAAAGAAATAGTCACTGTTTAGGTAAAACTGACTTTTTTGTGTCAACACGTCTTTTCTGTCTTTTTATCTACTGCTCTCAAAAAATTGTTTTTATGCTATAAGGAATGATACACACATGGTAGAAAACTTTGGGACAAGTATCCTTCAATAGAGCTGGTACAGATTAATAATTGGTGTTTAAGTTATTTAACATGTTTCCTAGTACAAACAAAACAGCAAGCAAGGTGAAAGCTATAGTAAGCAGCCCGATAAAAGTACAAGGGTGGCCAGGGGGGAAAGATGTTCTAAACGTTTCAGAGGTTTGTTTTTGCTGCTAATGAAATACTTTTTTAGGGTGTCTTCTTTTATGGCGATCGTCACAGCAAATTGCTAGATAAGAAAGTTCTTTTTTGCAGCTCTTGTTTAATGATTTGCTTAGGCTATTGTATATTCAACAAATGGTTCTGTTATTAAACTTTCTTTTCAGAATTTGTCTTCTGCTGAGATTTGGCTGTTTTTTTGCTTGCTGATCTATAAACTAATGCAAATGATAATTGAAAAATATACTAAAACTTTGTCAAACGTTTCGGTACAATTTTCATCAGTAACTGTTCTTATGATGATTTGGGAGCCTACCAAAAATCCTAGATTACAAAAGGCGAGAATGTGTAAACAACCTTGCGAATTGATCGGTTAACTTTCGGCACATTGAAATCTCTTTGTCATAAAATGTTCTTTGTACAGTGTGGCGTTCAAAGCTAAACATCACATGTGAAGATAAAGATTTTTCCGCCATTTACATAAAGTAAAACAGTTTCTAGGGATACCTCAAGTAGGAAATGAAGATGAAAATGATAATGATGTCGGATTTCTTTTAGATTATCCATGGACAGGACATCTGAGCTCAAATTTGGTACGCTGGTTGTATTTGACAGATGTTTCGAAACCNAACGGGTCTCAGAGTGGATAACTTTTTACACGGGTATCTTTTGAGTTAATGGAGACACCTAAAACGAATAACTTTCAACCCAGTTGCAACCAAAACAACATGTTCTACTTTTTCACATTTTAAATTTAAATGGGAACGACTAAAACGAACAAAAATGACCAAAAAGGACTGTTGGAGATGACTGAAAATTGTATAAGAATCAGGATCAAGATACCACTTGCGTTTCCATCGACTCGCTGTAAAAGCTGATCAATTTTAACCCGTTTTAATTTCAACCCGGGCTAGTGGAAACCCAACCTTAAACTTCCTAATTTTACTCTTATGGATTATTGTCGTTACCCAATCGAATGATTATTTTATGCCGCATGGATGGACCTTGTTTACTCTCAAGTGCCAAAGAGACGTCCCCCCGTTCCGAAAATTTTCATACACCGTGAGCCTTATAAGGACACCCTGCTAATTTATTTCATTAAAATGAGTGACAATTTTCTTAACTTAATTTTCAAAATTTTCCCACCCGCCAGATGCTAAGACTACCCCACCCCCTTCTATGTAGGCAATGCCCATTTGTGCAATTGATACAGATGGCATGACGTCACAGCAGCGTTAAAAACGCGGCGCCATCTTGTTTTGGGGTAAATCTTCAGAAAATTTCTATAGGAATCTATAGGAAATTTGCAAAAGTTGCATAAAATAGCTCTTATATTCTCCCTTGCGATAGTGAATAAGGAAAGGATGTAGCAATCGTCAGTCAGACCTAAATCAATGAAATAATTGCACGAATAAGCTATTCTTGAAAGCAAACTATAAATTAAGTCCAAGAAAGCTGCGAGAAACTTGCCTTTGCGACGATAATTTTGTAAACAGCGGCACAATCCTCCTCAATTGTGAGTTGCTCGTGGTTTCTTTGAAGTCAACCTTCCTTTTCGACGTTCGCCTATCTATCCGCTAAAGTTTTGGAATGATTTGAACAGCTTCCAAGGTTTTTGAATTTATTTATTGCGATTAATAAACGAGACACTCTCAAAATCCCAGTGCGACGCTATACTTTGCAATGGCTTCATTTACCCCAACTCGGATTTTCGAGCGCGACTTGGTCAAGTCACGTGATATGTCGTCTGTATGAATTGCATTTTTGATTGGTTTATTTTTTTTCAGCAATTTATTCTGGTGATTATTATTGGTATGAAAGTGATGATGATGAAGAAGTAGAAAAATCAAAGACAGATGTGAAAGCCACCGTACCAATTATATACACCATATCCCCGTCAATCTCTTCAGAAGAAGCTATCTCATCTCCAGGAACAGTAGGGATAATATCACCAGAGCCTTCGAGACCACCAACAAGTAAGTTCTTAATCGCCTTGTTTGTGCTGGGTGCGCCAAAAAATTTAAACTTTTTAAAAGTTCGTAGTACATGAAATATTTATTTGTTCGGTATACTGCTGCTTTCTAATGACTAAGGTTTTCGTGATCTCTATCCTGCGCTTCGAAATCTAATTTCTTTCTTAATCCCAGATAGCTAAACTTCCAAGAAATAATTTAGCCCTTCTTCTATCAGCTGAAGTTAAATTCTTCCAAGTCCGTTTCATGTTTCATGTAATCTGAATTTTCAAATTGGTTTACTTTTTGAGTGCACACCGGGTTTATTATATCAACTTCCTCCGACTTGCGATTGCAACTAGGCTTACGATTTTCGTCCTAGTTATCGCTGCTACTGCATTACCTTAACCATCTTAACTACTACCTCCCTTACTGCTCAAACTAGCGATGGGCAACCTCGATTCCAGGGCTATCAGTGTCTTCGGCCTCCCTTCAGTACACAACTAGCCGTCCTTTGTTACCCTGGGTTCGAGGTTGAGCGATGGGGGGGGGGGGGGGGATAGGGGTTCAAGGTAGTAGTAGCGATAACTGGGACGAAAATCGTAAATCTAGATTGTATCCGTGGTTGCGTTTTCCGCAAAGAAATACAGTAAAAACCCGCAAATAAGAACCGCAAATAAGAAGCCTGAAATTTTCAATATTTACTCTTCTATGTAAGAACCTTTTCACCCTGATTTTTGTATAGGTTCTTATTTGGAAGAACAAATGCATTGATATAATTCTCAACTGTGACAATCTGAAACATTAATTTGATTATCGAGTAAAATAGCAAAAACTGATATTGCTCCTTGATCATCTAAAGGCCTAAACAAGTCTGATTTCACCACATTGCTAATGTTCAGTCCTCTATCACAGAATTTTGATTGTAAGCAGAGATATTTACAGACTGCAAACAAAGAAACAATACTGTAAAATATTTTGTTGGGGAAATTTAGGAACTTGTAATCTAAGAACCTACAGCCTGCTCTCATGGATGTTATCCTTTACATAAGAAGCAAACCAGCTTTGTTTGAAAAATGTAGGTTCTTGTCTGCGGCTTTTTACTATATCATGGATTGCAGGAGAATTTACTCCCGTCTCATATTATTTGATGTATATATCAGCGTCGGTTTCACGTTTAGGCCTCATCATGTGGTAGTAATGTCGTAAATGTAAGGGTGTTATTTTATCCGAATTGGAGTATAGGTTTCGATCATACTAGTATTACTACGGAATGATGCCGAAACTTAAACAACAACTAATATGAGACGGAAATAAACTCAACTACAACCTCGTTCCCATGACCCAAAAGGAGGCTGTTGAAATCCAGCATGGCAGCCTTTCAGTATTGACGTAGGAAACTGGCCCTCGGAACCAGGTTGACTCAACTACAGATTTGGGAGAATCTGCTGGTTGTGTCAGATGCCTTTCAGCTATCACTAGTTTCGGGACTATGGCAGCATAAACTTTCAAGGTAAATAACTCAATTCTCAAGGAAAAAGTAAGGTATCGAACTAGAAGTTAGCTGTTAAAGAAAAGAAAATATTCTGCTAAATTTGATTAATTCTGAACACCCAATACTTTGTCTCGTCAATTCTTTCTATATATGATACTGTGCATCTATACAGTATAGTACGCTAGATCTACTCCTGCGGTGAATAAAACGAACAATTGTGCGTGCGCTGTTTTTAAATAATTGTTTGAATCTTTATGTAAAGTCTTCGCAGGGCGAAAACGTTCATGAAATCAAATGGGAGTAGCATGTTTCTCCTGGCTTTGGTCGTTACCGTTCAAAGTGCCGTGGTTTGGTAGCTCTTGTCGGAGTCTGTTGTCCCTTTTGAAACTGCCACTCTTTGACGGTAAGCCGTGATCTTTTTAGAGCATCTCCGGATCAATGATCTCTGCTCACCAAATGCAAGGTAGATAAACATACCTTGACATGACACAATAACATTGAAAGTGATTGACAAGGAAACACTTCCAATGAAACCATTAATGAACCCAATTAACCAACCGAAACCAAATAAAATGGACAATTTCAGAAAGAGGGTTGTGACGATGATCTTTTTGCGAGATGAGGCTCTGCTGTTTCCATTTGAAAGGGCTTTGTCGTTTTCCTTTTGCTTAGAATGCAGCTTGTAGATGGTTAAAACTGTAAGAATGACACTGGCTACGACAACTGTGGCAATGGGAAGTGTGAAAGCGAATAGATTTGACCAGAATTTAACGATAAAACATCTCCCTTTGTCCCCATAACCAGAGAAATTTTCACGTGGAATTCCTATTGCAACACAAACGACTATGATAGTAGTACTGACACCAAACACAGTAATGGAATACCTCTTAAAACGTTTGTTTTTGGAATGAAGTGTCATGGGCTTCATGCTTTTAAAAGTTGTGTACAGATCAAAAGATATGGCTGCAATCCACATGAAACTTTGCAAAAGAAACCAGTGCAAGAAAACTGCACCCCATTTGCAAAACATTGGAATAGTTGCAAAGAATACCATATTCAACTGTAGTAAATGTGCCAAGAGAAGGGATGCTGAGAGGCAAACAATATTCCTGTCCATTAAGGTGAACTCTGGCTTCAACAAGAAATAAGTACCGATAAGGAGAAACAGACTGAACATACTGAATGAATGACCAGTGATGTTGATAACTGCAACTGTTTTTAACCATGAAGGAACTGCAAATGAAAACACTGTGAAATTGAACCAAGTCATATTTCGGAAAGAAAATGATCTATTGGTTAAGAGCATGTTACTTGAAGTTGCTGTGGAGGAGTTCTTCAACATGTAGTTTGAGATCTGTTTGCTGGAAGAGTCTGTGAATTTTGTCGTGTCATACAAGGTGGTCCTTTTCTTTGCCTTGGCTGTAGGGAGTGTTTGTTTGGTCGTTGTTTGTGTTTGAGGTTGTGACTTAGGTTTTGGCTGAGATCTTGGCAAGGGCATCGGCTGTGGGCGTGCTGGCGCCTCCGATGTTGTGGAACTTCGGGCTTTAGGTTGAGTTGTTTGCCCTGGTTGAGGCTGATCGGAACGTGTTGCAAGGCTTGTTGCTGGACGAGGGTCAGGTGTGGGTTGATGTTGAAGCGTTGTTAAAGGTAGTGGTTGAGTTGGAGGTAGAGTTGGAACCGTAGATTGAGTCGATGGCTCAGTCTGTGGTGGGGATGAAGGGGTTGTTGAATGTGGTGGATGCCGAGTCGTAGCTGGAGGCTGAATTGTAGTTGGGGGTAGAGGCTCGGTTTCTGGTGGAGGTTGAGTCGGAGGAGGAGGTGGTATCGTAATTGGAGGTGGTGTCGTAATTGGAGGTGGTGTCGTAATTGGAGGTGGTGGATCGGTTTGTGGTGGACGTTGAGTCGGAGGAGGAGGTGGTTTTGTAGTTGGAGGTGGTGGATTGGTTTGTGGTGGAGGTGGCGGCGTTGGAGGTGGTATAAAGCAGAGAAGTCTATGTCTATCAAATCGTCCATTCATTGCATCACATCGCTGCTCGTAGGACCTACTGACGGTCTTTGCAATTATATTTATAGCAAGAAAGTAATAGTTGGCAACTGGTAAGGGATGGGGTGGCAGTGTATGTTTTACTGTAGTTGGTGGTGGAGACATTGTATTTGGTGGAGTAGAAGGTGCCTGAGTCTGTGGTAGAGATGGTTGTTGTGTTAGAGGTGGTGCTTGTGTTTGAGGTGGTGTCTGTGGTTGAGGTGGTGATGTCTGTGGTTGAGGTGGTGATGGTGGTAGTTGTGTTAGAGGTGTTGCTTGTGTTGGAGGTACTGGTTGAGGTGGTGATGTCTGTGGTTGAGGTGGTGATGTCTGTGGTTGAGATGGTGATGGTGGTGGTTGTGTTGGAGGTGGTGCTTGTGTAGGAGGTACTGGTGGAGATGATGATGTCTGTGGTTGAGGTGGTGATGGTGGTGGTTGTGGTGGTTGTGTTGGAGGTGGTGGTTGTGTTGGAGGTGCTTGTGTAGGAGGTACTGGTGGAGACGATGATGTTTGTGGTTGAGGTGGTGATGGTGGTCGTTGTGGTGGTTGTGTTGAAGTGGTGCTT
>REGM01000207.1:441378-487467 GCA_004194415.1 Aurelia aurita | reverse complement strand
GGTGCTTGTGTAGGAGGTACTGGTGGAGACGATGATGTTTGTGGTTGAGGTGGTGATGGTGGTGGTTGTGGTGGTTGTGTTGAAGGTGGTGCTTGTGTAGGAGGTACTGGTGGAGACGATGATGTCTGTGGTTGAGATGGTGATGGTGGTGGTTGTGGTGGTTGTGTTGGAGGTGGTGCTTGTGTTGGAGGTACTGGTGGAGATGATGATGTATGTGGTTGTGGTGGTGATCGTGGTGGTTGTGTTGGAGGTTGTGCTTCTGTTGGAGGTGGCGCTTGTGTTGGAGGTACTCTTTGAGGTGATGTTTGTGATACTGCTGACGAAGTTTCTATTGGTGCTGTGATAATTGCCGAAGTAACATAAACATTCTCTGGTCTTTGTTGAGCATCTGAAATGCTACTTAATTGAGTAATGTCTCTCCTGTATCTCCAACCTTCTCTCGGTTGGATATCGTAGCACCCTCGCCAGATATTGCTACGCTGTCCTGGGACGGCACTCCCTAGACATCTTTGACTTTGTGGAATCATCCTCGAAGAGCACTGCCTGTCCATGAAATTGTCCCTGATAACTTGACAGATAGATTGGTGCGATGATAATGGTTTGTTGTAGATTTGCATTGTAATTTCGAGAAGGTGTGGGTACTTACTCATTAAGCCTTGTCTGACGATCCTTTCTTCTCGGTTCAGAAGAGAATTTAATTCATTTCGAATATCATTGATACTGCTAGTTGTAGTTTGCAGTTCTACAAATCGTTCCATTAACAAAACGAGGACGAAGATTGCCCAGTATCTGTTCAACAAAGCCATCAGCAATGATCTCTGACCAGTTTTTAGATACACAGCATCCAGGAATCTCGTGATGTTGTTTTTAATGTAAAGTGTGTGGTATAACAACAAGATTGCGGCTTTCTGAGCAAATTTCTTTCTCTGTTTTGATGGCGTATTGACAGCTTGGCTAATGATAGACTAGCAGCTCTAGAACTCAGGAAACACTTTTAGATTATTGCTGCGAATAGTTTGATTTCTGTGAACAAAATGAGCAAGTAGATTTTACCACTTCTTTAATTGGTTATTGATGGCCAGCAAAATGAATGGGATTATGTTCTGTCACCAAACTGTACCTCTGTAAAATTATACCAACAGCGTTTTAGCAAAAAATAATGTTTATTTACATTTTTTAACTGTAAGTACATTGATTTTTGTTGACAAGTAAGCCAATAGATTGGCCATGATCTTTTCAGCAAAGCTATTTTTGAATCCCTGTTATCCTTTGTTAATTTAGTTGAATCCTGTGCTGTTAAGTCCCGTATATTCCAAGTAAATTGATTGTTGTGATAGCAAGATTGGGACTTCAAGAAGAAATTTCCGACTCTTCTTCTGATCTGTTTACTAGATCCAATTTAAGTTCCCTTTTCTGCAGGGAGTAGCACTTAATGCTGTCAACTCTCGTATATTCCTGTACTTATACCTTTCGATTAGCATGGACAAACAACCCTCACAATAAGAAAATATCTACCTTTTTCAATTGAAACTCCTAATAGCTTAATGTATGTTTACTTTGCTCTTATCTAGGTGATCAAATAAAGGAATTTTTCATTGCTATGCTTTCTTTCTTTGTTTTGTTCAAATATCCTTTTTTAGTTTTCTTTTTTTAGACTTCTCATATTTGTTTGAAAATATTATTTCTGCGGTAAGCCTCTGATAGAAACACACTTTTTGCAATTAATTTTGCTTTTATGTTGATCTATATCGCATTACGATTGCTTCTGAAGATTATGCATTAGGATATCAAAGTTTTCGTTGATCTTGGTGCTTACTTAGCTGTTCTAACATAGACTTTCAAGAAAAAAATCAATTAGCCAAGGCTCTCTTTACAACGCTTTTCCTCATCATAAATTTGTCATACCTGAGGTTAATTTATTGCCGCTAAAGCCTGTTTTCACCTTTCGAGATGATCCCTAATTGTTGTGCAAAAATCTCTAAAGCATTTTGTACAAACTATTTCTTCGAGTTTCATGCAATCTTTTAACAGCTCTATTTCATTTCATCTAAGGTTCTTCTATTGAAGTGGAACCTTCTTCATCAAGCAGATCCACAAACATCGGATCCCCACCAGCCTCGATACCAGCTTCAATTCGACATAGAAAGAAACGGAGCTCACCGACTGACATGTCATTAACCTCTTCTGTCAGCTTGCTTGATTTAGATGTTGAGTATGAGGATACGCAGGAAACAACAAATGTCACTGCGGAGGAGAGCGAAGAAAAACAACGCACATGTATGGACTCTGTGAGAGAATTTGGATCAACTTGTAAAA
Organism: Aurelia aurita; assembly: GCA_004194415.1. Classification (NCBI taxonomy): domain Eukaryota; kingdom Metazoa; phylum Cnidaria; class Scyphozoa; order Semaeostomeae; family Ulmaridae; genus Aurelia; species Aurelia aurita. The sequence continues at coordinate 485,151 of REGM01000207.1, read as the reverse complement.
AGTATTTCGAAGATACTGCCAATAGCATGATAGCCTATTTTAATGAGATTTCAGCTGATTATCGGGCGATTGCTGAGCAGTTAGAGAGAGAATGGACGGTGAAGTTTAAAGAACATATTAAGATTGTGCAGCAGAGAAGAGCTTCGAGGGATCCACGAGAAGGCACATCTTCTGATGCAGAGAGGATTACTAGTGCTGCTAAGGTTGGTTTATCTTCAAAAATAAATTATGAATCTGAAGAGAGCCTTTGAGTTCGGAATCACAATTGAACCAAGGGCAGTATGAAGATACTAAAGCCCATAAAGCAACATACCTTCAGTCTTTTTTTGGCTTTAAAGTATTCTTTATATCAATCTCATGTTAAAACCATGGTTGTCATTCTTTTGCGTCGACCTGCTCTCGAATCATAATCGAAATTGCCAGCTTCGCTGCAACTGCAAACCGCCATGTTCTTGGGCCGAAATAAAAATGCGCCTCCAGGAGGGAACCAACCTGGTTGGTAACATGAGATTAATATAAAGGATACTTTAAAGCCAACAAAGGACTGAAGGTATGTTGCTTAATGGGCTTTAGTATCTTCATACTGCCCTTGATCTGAAGAGAGCCTTTGAGTTCGGAATCGTAATTGAACATAATAACCTTTCTTGTCAGACACTTTTCACAGTTTTCATATTTGCGTCGTTTTATAAACAAGTGCACTTGGTGAAAATTCTTTTTTTTGTAATTTTGCCCTTTCGAAAGATAACAAAACTACTACAAATTCATATTTTACAGCATTCAATTTTCAGCAAAATGATTTTTGTTCCTCTAGCCGTGGTACTGTAACAGCAGTGTTAAGTTTACACTGCCCAGGCAAAGCTCTCGTTTCGTCACAAAAATGCCTCATACGTTTTACCCATGCAATGTAAATAAAAACTCTTCAAGTGTAAATCTAGAAGAGAATAGTACAGTACGTTTTGGTTCTGAGACCATCAGGTACAGAGGGCCCTAACTTTTGCTTTCCCTCCCTAAAGATATAAGGNGTGAAAATTCTTTTTTTTGTAATTTTGCCCTTTCGAAAGATAACAAAACTACTACAAATTCATATTTTACAGCATTCAATTTTCAGCAAAATGATTTTTGTTCCTCTAGCCGTGGTACTGTAACAGCAGTGTTAAGTTTACACTGCCCAGGCAAAGCTCTCGTTTCGTCACAAAAATGCCTCATACGTTTTACCCATGCAATGTAAATAAAAACTCTTCAAGTGTAAATCTAGAAGAGAATAGTACAGTACGTTTTGGTTCTGAGACCATCAGGTACAGAGGGCCCTAACTTTTGCTTTCCCTCCCTAAAGATATAAGGAATGCTAATTCTATCCTACTGTTTAAATCAAAGATAAAAACTTGGCGTGGTGAAGAATGCACATGCAAACTATGTCGTCCTTTTATTGAAAACCTCGGATTTTCATAATGCTGCATTTTTATTCTTAAAATGTTTATCGCTTGTACTGTATGTATTAGCGAGTCATTTTATCAAATTATTTTATAACCTGTATATTTTTAAGTAGTTGGCCTTAATTAGCAATTATAGTATTTTAATCCCACTATTTACTATATGTAGCTATGTACTAGCCAACTTTAAATACATTGATTATTATATTATAATAGCAATTAAATGTTGGAAAATATTTTATTTTATTTTAGGGAAGCTCAACAGGCAGTAGCTCAACAAACCAAGAGGATGACAGTGACACATGGTCATTCATAACAGTGGACGAAGATCAAACTGATGGCTGGCAAAAACAAGATGCAGTTGGCGTTCGATTCTCTGTCGCATTTTATTACGCCCTGCTTGCAAGCACCGATCTACTATGTTACGCGTTGATGATCATAAACCACATGTATTACGCGTCAATTCTGTCGATACCTTTACCGTTCTTTGTTGTTTTATGGGGTATGCTTTCTATTCCAAGGCCTACGAAACGATTCTGGATCGCAATTATAACATACGTCGAACTTGTGATCGTTGTGAAGTATGTTTTCCAGTTCCAGTTTATCATGTACAATGACTGCTCTAATTATGAGAATGAAAAGAACAATCCGTTATGCCCACCAAGGATTATTGGGATTGAAAGGGGAGCTAATTCAACAGTTTGTGATTTATTGTTGCTGCTTGGTCTGTTCTTTCATAGATTTGCTCTCAAGGTAAGCAGTTTTATTTAAATTTATAGTTCAAGCTTTAGCCAAGTAATACTGCGTACACCAAAGCAAGCATTTTCTTTATGTTTCCTCTGACATTAATCAAATCAGATACCGATCAAAAACTGTTTACTTTAGCTAATGGCAAAGTTTGACATGTTTTAAATCTTAATATTTTTAAGAATGTCAATGGTTATTATCGCTTTCAAAACTTTTTGTCTGAAATTAAGAGTATGCGAGAATTTCTTAGTTGATATTTTTATACTCAATATATTGGCACATTTTGAGCAACTGTAGATGCAAAGTAAAAGGGGAGAAAGCCGTTAGTTATACCGCATTCACACTGAAGCAGTTAAACCAGCTTTGTCAAGCCCAGGTTAAATCTCAACCAATCAAATGCATTCGATTTGTTGGATCAACCAATTAGAACGCAGCATTCAATAACCTGGTTTATTTTAAGCTGGTTTAATTGCCAGTGTGAATGGGGTATAAGACTAATAAAAAGATTAATTAATAAATGCTAAAAGTAATAACTTGCAAGCGAGGGAGTGAGGAAATCAATGAATTATGCACGAACATACTGTATTTGGACGTTTTCATTGTAGGCACATGGACTTTGGCGAGAGAAAGCATGGCATGAAGAGGAAGATGGTTCACAAGCTCAAAGATCACCAACTTTCGATGGTAAATAAATATCCAGTTTATTCCAATTTTATATTGCCCATTTTGTTGCCATCAAGAAGTATCTTGAGGCCTTTCTTTCTTTGGTGCTGTGTAATTTTGAATAAATTTTAATTAGATACCAAATTGTTCTTTTACAATGATGATTTTATCTCTCCTCCAGAAACACAGACCTTAGAACCAGTTCCAGTGTCGGATTACAATGCTTCGTCAGAAAGATACCCATCAGGGAAGGTAAGCGTCATATTCATTGATGGTGCCGTGGAGGCTGCTGGTTCGAATGGGGCCTTCTAATTGGTCAATCCAACATATTGAATGCATTTGATTGGTTGACATTTAACCTAGTTTAGATAAAACTGGTTTAACTGTCTCAGTTTGAATGCGGTATTAATTTCCTTGCTTTTCAATCAAGGCTGATGTCATTGCTTGACAGCTTTTTAGGTTGTTTCAGTGAAAAAGCTTTGAAAAATTATCAGACTATACATATGACCACGAAGAAGAATATTTAAGTCTGTCTCAAATTAGATGTCACGTGAGATTTGCGGTAACGCAAAATTACTCATGAAGAACACTTCAATTGTTATTCGCGGGCATTTTCGCGGGTAAATTTGATTCAGTTTAGACAAGGGATAGTAGGTAGCTAGTAGACTGATTACCTAAGTCCCTTGTTTCCCTGCTGTAAACCTTGCTCAACTGTCGACTGAAGCGACATCAAGTCAAAGAGCCCAGGGAAACAAGAGACTCTAGCTTGCTTCCGCAGCAACTTCGTTCAAATCTAATCAATTGCGTCAATAGTTAGAAAACCATCGCTCTTTATCAAATCTCGCAATCAGATTGGTATAGCGGGAAACCGTGTCTGAGGGTCTAAATAGGGTCAAGTTTTTCAGTTCAGAGTAATATTGGACCGAAACGACATCATCAATTCAAAGAGCACAGGGAAGCAAGGGACTCCAGGTAATGAGTCTAGGTAGTTAGATAGCTCGCATAACACAACAGCCTGGATAATTTATTGATGAGTTGAAGAATTGAAGACATCGCATATAGCCGAACATCCCAGTAGAGGAAGATCTTTGGTCAGCTTTTCAGAGTTCTTAAAACCTACTTTTTCTTTGTAGGCAGAAGACACTACTCTGACACCCCCTTCATCTGAGAGCACGAGATCTTCAGAAAGAGAACGAAGAAGGTAATATCATTTTAACTAGTTTTCAAAAACTCTGTAAGTGATGTAGAACTTCAAGCTCGCCAAAGTAACCAAATAATTTATGAATTTTTCGTGCGATTCCAGGAGCTTTTCATCGAGTTAACGCTGCCCTACATCCACAACACTGGTTGGTTTGATTAAGATCATTTCAAACACCGTAGTTCGCCACATAACCACCAAGTTACCAAATCCTTTCTCGTATATTTCCTTGTTTTGTTTGTTGTAGTATTTTCGTGTAATTTTATGTAGTTTAAAGTCTGTCTCAAATTAGATGTCACTTGAGATTTGCCATGCAAAATCACTTCAATTATTTTATTCGAAGACATTTTCACGTGACATCTAATTTTAGAAAAACGTTTAGCCTTTCTATGTAATAGCCACTGAGTAGTNATTATCAGACTATACATATGACCACGAAGAAGAATATTTAAGTCTGTCTCAAATTAGATGTCACGTGAGATTTGCGGTAACGCAAAATTACTCATGAAGAACACTTCAATTGTTATTCGCGGGCATTTTCGCGGGTAAATTTGATTCAGTTTAGACAAGGGATAGTAGGTAGCTAGTGGACTGATTACTTAAGTCCCTTGTATCCCTGCTGTAATGTAAGCCTTGCTCAACTGTCGACTGAAGCGACATCATCAAGTCAAAGAGCTCAGAGAAACAAGAGACTCCAGGTAATAAATCTAGCCTGCTTCCGCAGCAACTTCGTTCAAATCTAATCAATTGCGTCAATCGAATCAATGTTAGAAAGCCATTGCTCTTTATAAAATCTCGCAGTCTGATTGGTATAGCGGGAAACCGTGTCTGAGGGTCTAAATAGGGTCGAGTTTTCAGAGTAATATGGGACCGAAGCGACATCATCAAGTCAAAGAGCACAGGGAAGCAAGGGACTCCAGGTAATAAGTCTAGGTAGCTAGGTAGCTCGCATAACACAACAGCCTGGATAATATATTTATGATCTGAAGAATTGAAGACATCGCATATAGCCGAACATCCCAGTAGAGGAAGATCTTTGGTCAGCTTTTCAGAGTTCTTAAAACCTACTTTTTCTTTGTAGGCAGAAGACACTACTCTGACACCCCCTTCATCTGAGAGCACGAGATCTTCAGAAAGAGAACGAAGAAGGTAATATCATTTTAACTAGTTTTCAAAAACTCTGTAAGTGATGTAGAACTTCAAGCTCGCCAAAGTAACCAAATAATTTATGAATTTTTCGTGCGATTCCAGGAGCTTTTCATCGAGTTAACGCTGCCCTACATCCACAACACTGGTTGGTTTGATTAAGATCATTTCAAACACCGTAGTTCGCCACATAACCACCAAGTTACCAAATCCTTTCTCGTATATTTCCTTGTTTTGTTTGTTGTAGTATTTTCGTGTAATTTTATGTAGTTTAAAGTCTGTCTCAAATTAGATGTCACTTGAGATTTGCCATGCAAAATCACTTCAATTATTTTATTCGAAGACATTTTCACGTGACATCTAATTTTAGAAAAACGTTTAGCCTTTCTATGTAATAGCCACTGAGTAGTGATAGCATTTTGCTCTCCGTAGTATCGTCCTTGTAGTATCGTAAAGGAGTTTGTAAAGCCTGGTTCACACTAGGTCATTGCAGTCGCTGGGGTCGTTGGAACGAACGACCCAAAAGACCCAAAAGACTGATTGTGAACGGCAAAATCTCAGTCGTTGGTCTCGTCAGGGTCATTAGGGAGTTTATTTTCGCCGTTCACATTCATTCTTTCAGTCTTTTGGGACGTTTGATCCAGCGACTTCAACGACTCCAGCGACTTCAACGACCTAGAGTCAACTAGGCTTAATTAGTGTTGATATAGTATCTTGTATTATAAAATTTTGAATTGAATCCAAAAAAGAATTGTCAAATAGGGGTAGAAAATGAAACATCTGCCTTCTATATTCCTAAATGTTCAGGTCTGTAGCTTTTACCCAAAATGATTGCTATAAATGTTCAGGTTATTTGATTAGGCCGTCGGTGGTGTAATGGATTGATTGTTGGATTAGATCTACGTTGATTCGGGTTCGAGTCCTGTCTGGCGCAGTAGTTGATTTTTCACGTGTAATAAAAATGATTGATATCAAGATTTAAACATATCAAATCTGCAGTTAAACCGGCTTGTTAAAGGCAATGTGTCCATATATAAGGCCAGCGTATACCCAACCTGTCAACATCCATCAAATTCTCCGCAAATGATTGGTTGCTATTCAAACTGATCACATGAATAGAGAAAATTGCTGTAATGCGTGATTGAAAGAAATTTTAATTGATCACATGCCTTGCTCTGGGAGGCCTACTTGTATGGACACATTACCTTTAATCTGCAAGCTATGATCCTGTAAGCCTCTGAGTATCTAGAACGAACAATTCCTTGTTTCTTGGTTTCTTTAGCAATCTTTGACTTTTTTACAGCGTATTGTCAAACATAAAGAGGTTCATAGAAAGAATGTTGGACCCAGGAGTTGGAACAGGAGCTGTTGACGTCTATGCATGGATGTTTGGTTGTCAGTTCATCGTGTTCCTCATCATCATCTTCAACTGGTCTGCATTTTCATCACCAGAGGTGCGTATTTGAGAATTCGATAGAGACTAGTAGACCATTCCGCAGTCGAATGCGAAGGCGATGTCGTGTTGCATCTCGGTATCGCATGGAGGCTTCGAAATCGACTTCGAATCCGACTTCGAAACTCCCATGCGATCCTGAGATGCAAGGTGAACAGCGCCTTCGCTTTCGACTGCGAAATGGTCTATTACTCCCAGCTTATAGTGCCATAATACATTTGAGCAACAAAGCCCAGTTGTTTGGTTGGAACAAGTGGATATTGGAATATCAGACGAAAGCCTCAGCTTGGTCAGATATTTGACTGCAAGTTTGATGNATCCAGCGACTTCAACGACTCCAGCAACTTCAACGACCTAGAGTCAACTAGGCTTAATTAGTGTTGATATAGTATCTTGTATTATAAAATTTTGAATTGAATCCAAAAAAGAATTGTCAAATAGGGGTAGAAAATGAAACATCTGCCTTCTATATTCCTAAATGTTCAGGTCTGTAGCTTTTACCCAAAATGATTGCTATAAATTTTCAGGTTATTTGATTAGGCCGTCGGTGGTGTAATGGATTGATTGTTGGATTAGATCTACGTTGATTCGGGTTCGAGTCCTGTCTGGCGCAGTAGTTGATTTTTCACGTGTAATAAAAATGATTGATATCAAGATTTAAACATACCAAATCTGCAGTTAAACCGTCTTGTTAAAGGCAATGTGTCCATATATAAGGCCAGTGTATACCCAACCTGTCAACATCCATCAAATTCTCGGTAAATGATTGGTTGCTATTCAAACTGATCACATGAATAGAGAAAATTGCTGTAATGCGTGATTGAAAAGAAATGTTAGTTGATCACATGCCTTGCTCTGGGAGGCCTACTTGTATGGACACATTACCTTTAATCTGCAAGCTATGATCCTGTAAGCCTCTGAGTATCTAGAACGAACAATTCCTTGTTTCTTGGTTTCTTTAGCAATCTTTCACTTTTTTACAGCGTATTGTCAAACATAAAGAGGTTCATAGAAAGAATGTTGGACCCAGGAGTTGGAACAGGAGCTGTTGACGTCTATGCATGGATGTTTGGTTGTCAGTTCATCGTGTTCCTCATCATCATCTTCAACTGGTCTGCATTTTCATCACCAGAGGTGCGTATTTGAGAATCTGATAGAGGCTAATAGACCATTCCGCAGTCGAATGCGAAGGCGATGTCGTGTTGCATCTCGGTATCGCATGGAGGCTTATCGAATCCGACTTCGAAACTCCCATGCGATCCCGAGATGCAACGCGAACAGCGCCTTCGCTTTCGACTGCGAAATGGTCTATTGCTCCCAGCTTATAGTGCCATAATACATTTGCGCAACAAAACCCAGTTGTTTGGTTGAAAAAAGTGGATATTGGAATATCAGACGAAAGCCTCAACTTGGTCAGATATTTGACTGCAAATTTGATGCTTTTCATAGACTTGTTCCTGCACTTGCCGGCGGTAATTTTTATATTGAATTAATGATTCGCCTCGAGTCAATTTTCTCTTAACAAACAAACAAAGCGAAGCGAAACAACCCCATTATGGTTCATCGTTGCTCATTTCTTTCTGTTCATTTCTAGTCAAGTAAAAGAAATTTTGCGCAGATCATTGAAGAAAATGTGGTAAGTAATAGGCAAAGAATTTATAATCTTTACATCACCTCATCAAGTTGCCAGATTTTCTCGACAATTATTCACAACGCATATTTTCTTTAACATGCTGTGACGTATCTTAGTCTCTAAAGCATGTCCCATTTTTCACACAGAAGAGATAACGACTGAAAGGTGGCCTAGCCAGTCGACAGCCGAGCGCACAGAATAGTTTCCTTTAAAAAAATGACGAACATTCTCTGTACTATTAATTATTATTAAGCTTTTCATACTTTGGATAGTGATTAATCTGCGTCGAGGTTTGGAAGGAAGGTTTGAGATTTATGCAAACATTTTTACTACTTTATTTTGTATATAAGGAAGGGTGCACCATATAAGACTGTTCCTTTAGTTTTGAATGAAAGTAAGCTTTAGTTTGTCCTTTGACCTTTGACTTTGATCATTTGACTAAGTGTGACCTTTCTTTCTACAGGTTCCACGAACATTCCTTTATATGCTGCTCACTCAGTTCATATTGATAATGATGGATAGGTAAGTACAGTCATACTCTCATCGGTGTCGCATAAGTTGGATTTTGCAGAAGGGACTGTTTGCGAAATGGTTGATCCGTTGTCCGTCCGAAACGGATTGATTTCTGAGATTATAGGGAAACAGTCAAGTCCTATACGTATTGCTAAGAAGGCCAAGTAGCGGAATCTGGTCCAGTGAGACCTAAATTCCCAACGAGAAAATTACCCAGTTGATATTTCGGCCTTAATTAAGAAAAGCAATTCAGTGTCGGATGGACAAATGATCAACCATTTCGCAAACAGCCTCAGAAGTCAAACATCGAATAACATTCCAGACCCTTTAAAAATCCTTTCAAATTCCCCCGCCTTAGTCGGATCTCTTTTTTGTGCTCTCATAAAAAACTGCAAGTGTTAACAATACAAATACGATACCACGGGGAGTACTACAGTTAATATGTACCCCGTGGCAGTTACACTAAACAGATACAAGCAAATAATAAATAACAATCTACAAATACATTAAACAATCCATCAAGGATCTTTTTGGAGTCCCATGAGTAAAATAACATTGTACAAGTGGGATTCTATCTACCACATAAAATAATTGTTCAAGTTTTACATTTGAACTTGGTAACTTGTTAGGAACGGCACATGTAACCAAAATGGGGGCACGGCACGTTTAGTGGAGGTGCTCTCTATTCTACTCGCACTCTTATATTCGACTTAAGGAAAGCTACACCTAATAGCTAATGTTGATGCAGTTGTAGGGATCCGTTTGAGACCCTTTCAGTTGGCTGTAATGCGTATGTCAGTTACAACGTACTCAGATTCACTTCAATTCAATTTTATTTGTAAAATATAAGTTGCTGCAATAAAATAAAAGACCTGTTAAAATACTTGTATTCTACGCGACCCAAGAAAAGCAGAGCTGATCTAGCTTGGGCCGCTGAAGTAAAATTTTAAAAGACTAAAATATATGCTACTACAATACAATGCCAATAAAGTATTATTATAGTTGTATTGTATCTACATTAGTATCTACATTAGATGTATTTATACTAATGTTTACATTTCAGATATCTTTATCTACGCAAGCTTGTCTTCGTTAAGTTGTTGTACATGGCACTCCTTGTGTTTTCGTTCCATATCTTCATGTTCCTGGCTGTACCACTGATAACAACTAAGTGAGTATTGACATTCATTCAACAATAGACCTGTTAGCTATTCTACCAAAGAGTCTGGATCGAGCGTTATCTTTATTCATTTTGTAGAAATATGTCGAATTTTGTAATGTGCACAATAGTGATAGAAGCTATAACTCCGCTCAATCGAACCTTTCGTATAAAAATGTATCAAAATACTGCTCGATCCAGACCCTTTTTTAGAAGATCTAAAGGGTCTATTGGAGGAGTTCAGGAAAAAACGGGGAACTAATCCGCCAAAAAGTGACAAACTGAAGAATAGACGATAAGGTTAAAGATGGCGGCGAGGAACTTTTTACCAAGATGCATTGCGTTCCAATTACGAATCTTTAACGATTCTATACGGATTCGATTATAGAACGCAATGCATCTTGGTAAAAGTTGCTCGCCGCCATCTTTAGCGTAATCGTGCATTGCTGCAATTAACTGGAAAAGTAATTGATGATTTTGACAAGTGTATATCTTATTTCACTTCACGTCACCTGAGTAAAGTAGAATAAAACCTGTAGTTCTTTCAACTATTGAGAGCAAGAGAGAAAAAATTCAGCTGCAAGATCGACAAGAGGTTTTCTAACCAGTTATAAGATTTTGGATCAGCCAGTATTTTTCCTTTATTTCTAACATATAGCTGATTTTTCTTTTTCAAAATTTTAGGAAATTCATAGACAACGTTCCTGCGATATTTATGTACGTGTTCCAATGCATGTATTTTGGTTTATCTGCTTACCAAGTAAGATGCGGATATCCTATTCGAATCCTTGGAAATTTCCTCACAAAGAGTTACACATTGACAAGTGGAATGCTGTTTCAAGGGTAAGATGCGATTTTCCAGTTCATATACATTAAGGGAAGAATCTTTCGCGGGAAGAATCCTTCATAGGTTTCGCGTTTTTTGAGACAATCCGTGGAAATTTATTTCGCAAAAAATCCTAACATTGAAAAGTCATGAACGTTTTTTCCCGCTTATTGATACGGTATATAGTAAATTTGAATATGCTGCACTGATCATAACATTTGTTAATAATAACTTAATGCCCGATTTTCTTATGGGCCAATTTAATTTCGGAGATGACTATTATTCCATTCATACTGGAATGTTATGATGAAGTCATAACTCTTGGTTTGAGCAATGATATTTTACAAAACTCTGTTTTTATTTTACCAAAAAGCTAGTCTGTGTGACTTCATTGGAAATTTCAAGTACTATTCGACAACAACACTTTATCAAGTACGTAAGCAACCAAGCTTTCTTTAGTGATGCTGGGTAAACATAGAGTTGACAATTATCCCATGGGCGGTAGGAGACGTTTGGATTGCTTTTTGAAAAATGTTGTGGTCATAGGTTGCGGTTATTAAGATTAAATGAGCCGGGATATTTTCAGAGCGGCTTCCTATTATTTTGTAGCCACTTGACGGTTGACCCGGCAGACGAACAGGAAGCTGCTCTGAAAATATCGCGGCTAATTTAATCTTAATAACCGCAACCTATGACCACAACATTTTTCAAAAAGCAATCCAAACGTCTCCTACCGCCCATGATCATCTTTTGTGAATTCAAAATATGCTACAAAAGCAGGGAGCTCGTTAGGTCAAAAACTCTTACAGATTTGAACATTTATACACTTTTCAATATCTCAAGACTTGCATATGTTAACGTGTCTTTTTCCCCTTTTCTTTCAGTATCCAGTCAATTCCGTTCTTGCTTGAGTTGCGCAGTGTCCTTGATTGGGTATGCACAGACACAACCCTGAGTCTTAGTCATTGGTTGAAGATGGAAGATATTTATGCAAATATATACATCTTAAAATGCTGGCGAGACTCCGAAAAGGTATGATTTGTGTCTTGCTGTATTGTTAGTTCCCAATAGTTCTTAGAGAAATTCTAGAACCATTTAAAGATTCCGTTCTGTGTAAAAATGTAACAGATTCGTTCCTCGTATCTCTATCACATCGGAAAGCGGGCTTTTTAGCGTGCCTAACTAGCTCGTTCCTAATTTGTGGTATGTTATCAGCTGTGTGTGTGGGCTCGAGTGTTCGTCATAGGTCAGAGTATTGAAGATTTCCTACGAGTCCGGGGAACTATAAATTACTTGCAGAAGTCTTAATCATTTTTTCAGTCCTCTTGGTTGTCTGCAACTTAAATTTTTGAACAATGCTGGCTGTGTGTAATATCCACTGTATTAGGTAGAGGAGGGTTTGTGGAGAGGCTTAAAGTTTTGCAGCCAAATTTTTAACCAGGCCTACAGATTGTGTTTAATTTCTAAATCATCACATGCTTTTAGGCGTTATTATGCAGTATCAAGTTATGTCAATTTTGTGTGTGGACATTGCAAAACGTATTCCTACTTTAATCGATAAAGAAATTTTGCGATATCTTTTTCTTACAGACCTGGCCACATCCACGTGGTATGAAATACTGGGCATCAAGCAAAATTCTTCTTGGTGGATTACTGATATTCCTATTGATCGTTGTTATTTGGTTTCCATTGCTTTTCATGTCATTTATTAACTCTGCATTTATCAGCAATATTCCAGTTGATGTGACTTTTACACTCAGTGTTGGTGGTTATCAGGTAGGTTTTTCTTCTCTCACTTATCACTGACTTAAACCGGATGACCGAAAAATGAGGATTCTCAGTCTGAAAAATTACTTAAACTTTATTACGCCGAAAAGACAGTACGCGTTTCTTTTCGCATCGCGTCAAGAACTAGGTTGATTCTAGATTGCGAATAGGCTAGAAATTATGACCAAATTTTCAGTTCATTTTCATTGTCATCAATATTGAGAAACTTGATTGAGCCACGCATACATTTGACATTGTTTTTCAAACAAAATGCTCTATGACTCAAGAACAATTGAACCGATCTTCTATTAATAGAATTTTCCAATCGAATTGCCTTTTCACTATAAAATGTTCTACAATGTGCTGAAACTATACACAGTTTTACTTAACAATTTTTCTTCACATACTGATCACAGTAAGTAACAATCATTGACTTTACAACAATCATTTCATTCATTTCATTTTATATTATTTAACCACGGTAGCCCCGTCAGTCCCGTGGGGACTGCTTTACAGGGGGCCGTGCAAAAAAGACTACAAAGTAAAAACCTAATTTACAAATGTTGCTAACTTAAGTTGAATAGCAATATAAAAACTAAAAATGTCCATAACAAAATTTTACGAAAATTAAATCAAAAGAAAAGTGAAATCACACCCTCTGCAATGGCTCGTTTAGCCTTTTCTTGAAGGTAGGAAGAGAGGGTGCATGTTTGACATCCAAGCTTAATTTGTTCCAAAGCTTAGGTCCACGAAATGAAATAGACTTCTGCCCATTTGACGTTTTGAAAAGTGGAACACGCAAGTCAGTTTCGGTGTTTCTCAGCCTCAGTGTATTTTGGGCTGAGTTCTTTATAAACAGCTTGGATAGATATTCCGGAGCAAGACCATTTGTTGACTTGTACATTATAGTCGCTGTTTCATTTTGAATAATGTCGGAAATTGTTGGCCATTTCAGCCTCTTAATCAGACTAGCTGCTGAAACATCATAGCTGCTATTTGCTATCATATACCTGCCGGAATAACCTAACAATTTATTAGGACCGATTAATATTCATTCGGAAATCAGAGAAAACGGCTTAATTGAAGGCAATCAAAAATCATGTCCAGTTTACGAAATAAAGTATTTTATGATTACAAGACAAATAAATGCCACTCAAGGGGGTTCAGCTTTTGTTTGAGGAAATTGAAAAAGACCTTTCCAAATTAGACGTTTTATTGCAATAAAAATATATGCAAGTAATATTGCTAGATCAATTTAGATTTTGTTATCTTTGAAAATTAATTTGAAATTGTTTGAGAAATGGATGAGAGTTTTTCGAATAACAGGTGCCTCGTTTCTGTTCAAGCCAATAGGTTAATATCATTGTATTAAAACGAAGAAGGTCGGTAAGGTAATTGTTCAGATAAAACTTACTGAACTCTAAAAACGTTTAGTCATGTATTGAATAGTGTTGATATATGCTTTGTTGAAAAGCCATGATTTAAGATATATTTGAGAGCTTACTCCATTTAAATCAATTTCTTCCGACGCTTTGAATTAATTGTAAAGAAATGAAAGGTCACCTGAAAAAGTAAAAAAAATCGATCGAATTTCTGCAACTGTACTGTCTTACACCAACGATAAAGGCACGTGTCATCTTATTTGGAGACGTGATTGTGATTGTGATTCGCAAATGGGAGAGCGTTACGTCAACTGAAAAGTTGCAGAATTTGATCAAAGTTTTCCGCAATTTTTGCTGATTTTTAGAAACCTTTTTTCAACAGAAGAAGCTATGTTTCATGTATCATGCATTGTTCAGTAGCTCATTTCCCGTACCTTGCTTATTGGTCTCGTGCCTTAGCACATTTTTGAACGTAACTTTTATTGCTTTTTTCCAGCCCCTGTTCAAGATGAGCGCTCAACAGCAATTTTTACATCGACTTGAGAATTGGGAAATTGATCAAATGAGTTCTTCAAGGGAACTTGCAAAGGCCAAATATTGGGACGAGATGAAGGTATAATTGACACTTTTTTCCTTTATAATTATCTTTTTGAAGTGATTTTTGCCGATGCCTCTTTTAGATTTCCTCAGCAAGCGACGTTTTAGCCCTTATTTCATTACGTGATGGAGTACACGGAGCACTTGCTATCTTGTCGTTCTTCAATCCGGATTACGTAAGAATAATTTTGCAGTTTCAAATTCAGGTGGAAATGTACTACGATATCAACGGTCATAGGAGATGACGACAGGGGACCAGACAGCGCGATTTTCGAATTTCACATGTTATACACGGATTAACAGGATAGCAATTGCTCCGTGTACTATGTCACGAAACAGCAAGTTGAATAAAACCAATGTAGGTGCCATTTTGGACGATAATACCATAATACCAAGGATTTACTCTTGATGTTCATTATTTCCACATATCCATACGAGATAAACGAGAATTTTTTCCCAGTACTTATTTCTTACAGACCGCTTTTGAAATTGTGCTATAACTTATACATTGATCGAAGATGATGATACGGATACTGGGCTGCAAATTCTTTTTGGTAAAAATCTCGAAGCCTGAAACAGAATAATACAATCTGATCATTTCCTTCCATTCCAAAGCAAATACGTGTGCTTTTTACTTACCCTGTCAAAATAGAATAAAGACACTGATGGTTTCCATAGCCTCGTGACTACAACCCGTATTTACAAATCCTGCAACCAGTGGCGGACACTTTGGCAAATATTGGGGGGGGGCGAAGCTATTGTTTTGGATAAAATGCATTGTTTATTCCTATTGTTTTCAAACAAAAGACCATTGTTTTCTCCAACATTGGGGGGCGACCGCACCCCCTCGCCCCCCTAGTGTCCGCGACTGCCTGCAACGATTAGATGTTCTGTTTTGTAAGATATTTACTGATCGATCCCTTCGTCCACCTTTGCCCTACTCTTTCATGGGCGCAGAAGTTGTAGCTCTAAACCTCCCCTTTAACTCTGAGTCTGCATCCGGTTAGCCTGCGTCACAGACCATAACCAGAGGAAATTATGGTCTGTGTGATGGACTCACTTTTGTTGTCCCAACGACTTCAGAATAAACAAATTAAACAAACAAAGAGCTATACAAGCCAATATCATTATTGAATAACAATGGAATAACAGATTTCACAAGATCTCTGTGAAACTGGGACAACAAAAGTGAGTCCATCACGCAGACCATAACTCCCCCTCGTTATGGTCTGTGACGCAGGCTAGCACCCGGTATGCTATGATATCTATAAACAAGATCTTATTTCGCAACAGGCAAAGGCCTTCCTCGACGACTACAACAAGAAAAAAGGGAACATCGTAAGAATAAAAGTGCTGAGTAATTCAAATGCAGTATGGGCCATCAGCCCGCCATCTAGAAAGTTCCTCATAGAAGAGCTGTCGTCTAACGCAAGCATCTCGATTCGATTCAAATATGAATTCAGCAGGTATGTAAGGTCTTACCTAACGAAATAAATTATATTTCTTTACCATATTGATCCTGCAAAAATTTTATACTGTAGTTATTCACTGAAGTCTGGTCATAGACAAAAATGTTCTCCTAAGGTCTTTGCAAAATTTCTGTAGAGCTCTTTTCCCCCCGGTATGTGAGTGAGTAAGATTTTAGCAATGTGCATTCGCTAAACTTTGGCTACTTCCCAAACTGCACCGCTTGTGAGACCTTTTCGCCTCAAGAAAATCCAAGATATTGTAAAAAGAATGTAAAAAAGTGTTGTTGTTGTTGCTGTTGTTGTTTTTGTTACGATAACTTGGATTATGTAGTGGGTCTAAGTGTCCCAATATTGTGAAAAATCTGCTCCGTTTGTCACATAATTTAGGGCTTTGGAATTGGATGACACCTTGACCAAAACATGAAGATATTCAAAAATTTCACGATTTCGTGTTTAAAGATTGGTAGCAGATACAATATGTTGAAAAGCTTAGAAAGATCAATAAAGCAATTAAAGGGGCTTTGCAACCGGCATGCTTTGTGAAGGCATCCTTTTGTGGTCTCTTTGTTGCTAGGTATGCTGGTTGCAAAGGCCCCTTTAACACCCGCAATGTATGTCGTCGTCATTTGTAACAAAGAAGTCATTCAGTTTTGATTCCTTTTCTGCAGAGAGCCAAATACATCCCAGGCTGCGTTGGTCCAGGAAACAGTATCCGGTGTACATGTCATACCCCTCAAGCCATATGGCAAGATAAGGAGAGATCTTCGAAGGATACTTCAAAGCGATAAAGATGGCGGGGAAATGTGAGTACACCTTTCATTTAGTCGAATTTCTTTAGACAAGATATAATTGAAAACATCCTTTGAGTGCCAGAAATTAGTTTCCTTATTGAAATACCTTTTTATAAAGAAGTGACAAGGATTGGTAACAAAAGGAGATTTTCCTTATTTTTAAACGCTGAAACCTCTTGTCTCGCATGTTTGTTGGAGAAATTGCAAATAAATTTG
Source organism: Aurelia aurita (assembly GCA_004194415.1). Lineage (NCBI taxonomy): Eukaryota > Metazoa > Cnidaria > Scyphozoa > Semaeostomeae > Ulmaridae > Aurelia > Aurelia aurita. The sequence goes on along the minus strand of REGM01000207.1, from coordinate 468,161 downwards.
ATTCATAGATTAATTGCGAAACAAATGATCATATTTCAATAAGAGAAAATTTTGATTTTTTCTAAAGAAAACTCCCTCCCCTCTCCCGGAATTAATCTCATGTGAATCTAGGTTCTTATTGTGTTATTAAGATTAGTACAACTATGAAAACCAATCCTTTTTGGCTTCTTGTCAAAATTCTTAACAATTATTCACCAGCCAAATTCGCTTTTGCGTTATTAAAGTATCTGTTATTTATTTCAACCCCTTTCGTGTCTCTGTATTTCAGCGTCGTAAAAAACCTGTTCCCAACATTTATCCAAGTGCCTGCAAGTGGGCCAGCGAGAGCTGTTGAACAACTTGGTGCAGGTCGTTACGCCAAATGTGTCTTGAAGTTACGAAAAGGGCAAGTGCCACAATTAAACACAAGCCAAGTTGAGTGGTGGGAAATCATCCAAGAAACAAAACAAGTATTTCCAATGAAAGATAGTCTTGAAATGATTACGTTCAATGATTTGGTACCACCGTTGCATCTGTCGTTCTTTGCAAGTAAAGGGTATGCTTGTATTTCATTCCCTATTTCTTTTATACTCCATTCTCGTCATTTCTTCAACATCGAATCCTTTTGCATGTCGAAGCCTCAAATTGTGCACAACTATTAGAAATTTTGGTACACTTAATATTATTCGCTAAGCAGTGCGTTATTTTCATTATTCCCAGTTTTGCCCTGCAAAAACGTTTGTTGTTGTTGAAACAATAAGATCTTCAAGAGCAAAACGTTCATCAATCACGAAAACATAAAATAAGCCTCATAAAGTGATACTGTAATGGGAACTAGCGACTAATTTGGGAATACGCAGTTTACGCACAAAAAACTCGAATTCCCAAGCTTATTGTCGAGTCAGCATATGGTTTAAAGACAGTGGGACATAGACTCGAATTAATAGCTATTTCTTTAAATCAATTGAAAGCTCCAAGAAAAAGGCAATATATTTTCTTTTTTCGATCAGTTGGAAGTTTCGTCCAAAATGTCTTGAAAATAAGTTTGCCTTTCAGACGTCTTTTGGCACAATTTTTGATGAATAAAAACTGAGAAATTTTTCACAGTAGCACAAAGTTTTATTCTTTAATAGTTGAAGCTCGTTTATTTTACAGAATCATTGGTTTATATGTTGGTTTCGTGTGGTTGATTGGCAAATTCGTTCGACTGTTCTTCTCCTCTATTTCATACCGTATAATGTTTGATGAGATGCCTAATGTGAACAAAGTCCTGAAACTATGTTTGGAAATCTATATGGTGCGAGAAAGCAAGGAATTTAAATTGGAGGAAGATCTCTTTGCTAAACTGTTATTCTTGTATCGGTCACCGATGACGTTAATTAAATGGACTAAATATAAAAAATTATGATAGAATAAAAGCTGTCTTGAAATAAATTTGATTATACAGCCCTAATGGGTCCGCCACGGTTGCAGCTCCTTCGCTGCATGCAATAATTTATTAATGTTAAATCACAAACTAAGGAATGGTGATTCTAAAGAACCTTGTTATTGTCATTTTGAAATGAAGATTCGCAAATTTCTTCCAGTTTTAGGAATTCAAGGTAGATAGATTTTTTCAAGTTATAAAATATACGAATCACTCAAGCTCCGATGCACTTTTGGTATACAATAACTGTTCCAAGTATTCAGTTACAAGTGTTCCAAGGACGAGTATTCAAGTACGACGTACAACACGCACAACAACATTGTTTTTCTATTACGAGTATTTAACCCTAGAACTATAGCGAACCGAACAGCGAACTTGTTGAAATATCACGTTTGCGCTAGCTAAAATACTTGAATTTAAAGGCAGTTTGTCTCACTTGTAATTAAGATCGTTGTCAACTTGACATTGTGATAAATNTTCTTCCAGTTTTAGGAATTCAAGGTAGATAGATTTTTTCAAGTTATAAAATATACGAATCACTCAAGCTCCGATGCACTTTTGGTATACAATAACTGTTCCAAGTATTCAGTTACAAGTGTTCCAAGGACGAGTATTCAAGTACGACGTACAACACGCACAACAACATTGTTTTTCTATTACGAGTATTTAACCCTAGAACTATAGCGAACCGAACAGCGAACTTGTTGAAATATCACGTTTGCGCTAGCTAAAATACTTGAATTTAAAGGCAGTTTGTCTCACTTGTAATTAAGATCGTTGTCAACTTGACATTGTGATAAATTCAAGAAGTCTGGGCCCTAGCTGCTTTCCTTTGTTCAAGCTTTGTTCTCTAAACCAATCAACAACGAGACAGAGCTCCTTTAACGGGAGCATGAGCTAAGGTTATGTTTGTAATTGAGGAACAGCTAGAATTAAAACATAGGAATCAAATCTTTAAAAGCAAAGCACGATTGGTTGATGCATCTTTTTTAGATTTAATGGCTTGAAAGGAACTTCAGGTACTTCCTTATAAGTTTCATTGACAATTTCTGATATCTTGATTTTTCTCAGAATTACAGTGTCTTCTCTGATTCAAACAGTTTTCCTGTTGTGATGTCATCAAATTGCTTAATCGTGAACCAGAAAAGCTACGAATTTCTGCTTACCGCCATATTGTAGACCTTCAAAAACTATGATTTTCTTGAATATTGTACCATTTTTCCTTTATTAATTTAAAATTTACAACAATTTTAATTTTTTATCAAAGCTTTTCGTGAATTGATTCAATAAAAAGAAACACTCAATAATTTCAAAAATAATCAAGATATCAAAGATTACCAATGAAAACTTATAAGAAAGTACCTGAAGTTCTTTTCAAGCCATTAAATCAAACGAAAGATGCACCAGCCAATCGTGCCATGTTTCTTAAAGATTTGATTCCTTTAAGATAGCATGACCGTAAGTTGTCCTATTTCAAATTTAGATTTTCTGGGGGATTCTGCCGTATATTTTGGTACTTAAAATAGCTGCAAAGTAAAGATCATTTCGTAATTTGTATGTTTCACGTTGCGTTCAAGTTTCGATTATTCGTCATTTATAGATTTACAGATAAAGTGATTTGGACACATTATTTATATGATGCAATCATTTGTCAATTTTGAAATGTGATTTTCAATGTTTGTACCGTTCGTAGTGAATTTTGCAAAGTTGGATTCTTATAAATTAATGAGTGGTATTTAATGTTTAGACTAACTCAATTCTCGTTTAATCTGATCTTCCGTGAATACCTCCCTTGTCGTAAGGCCATTGTTAAAATCAAAGAAAAGAAGCAAAAATATAAAGACTGAGCGTGCATAAGTTACTTTCAAGGGGCTGGGTTACGTAATCGTAAACAAACCTCTCTCGAAACGTCGATTTCGCAGTTTTTTGGTAGGCCATATCCCACAGATTTTCCATAATTATTTCAGAATGAAAAGTGTTATTTTGAAGATGGATTCTTGAATTTTACAGAGAAAGAAACGAAGCATTCAAATGTTGTAAGATTACAGAAACATTGGTGGATTTTATTTATTTGATTCCGATCATTAAGTTTTATCTACACTCAAAATATATGAGAACTGTAATGCCTTCTGCTCGGCAAGGTTATAAGATCTTGACCTGAAGTACGCAATCTTTCAACTTGGCCTAATTTTTTACTTGGCCTAACATTTCGTGCTTCGCCTTCTTCCGTCTGCTGGGTCAAATGCAAGGCAGAGATGGGAACACACGATGAAGCTATGGTACCAGCGGTGAACCAACCGTAGAGCATAGTTCAACTCTTATGGGAATCTTGAATTTCTTGCACGGTAAGATGTTTATGTTTGGTTTCAGCGTAAGGCTGATTTATAAAAATTTTGCGAGCAAGCTAGCTCTACGGTATTAAAAAAGTACTNAAATTTCTTCCAGTTTTAGGAATTCGAGATAGATAGATTTTTTCAAGTTATAAAATATACGAATCACTCAAGCTCCGATGCACTTTTGGTATACAATAACTGTTCCAAGTATTCAGTTACAAGTAGTGTTCCAAGGACGAGTATTTAACCCTAGCATTATAGCGAGCCGAACAGCGAACTTGTTGAAAAATCACGTTTGCGCTAGCTAAAATACTTGAATTTAAAGGCAATCTGTCTCACTTGTAATTAAGATCGTTGTCAACTTTACATTGTGATAAATTCAAGAAGTCTGGGCCCTAGCTGCTTTCCTTTGTTCAAGCTTTGTTCTCTAAACCAATCAACAACGAGACAGAGCTCCTTTAACGGGAGCATGAGCTAAGGTTATGTTTGTAATTGAGGAATAGCTAGAATTAAAACATAGGAATCAAATCTTTAAAAACATAGCACGATTGGTTGATGCATCTTTCTTTTGATTTAATGGCTCGACAAGAACTTCAGGTACTTCCTTATAAGTTTTCATTGACAGTCGTTGATATCTTGATTATTTTCAGAATTACAGTGTCTTCTCTGATTCAAACAGTTTTCCGGTTGTGACGTCATCAAATTGCTAAATCGTGAACCAGAAAAGCTACAAATTTCTGCTTACTGCCATATTGTAGACCTTCACAAACTATGATTTTCTTGAAGATTGTGCCATTTTTTCCTCTATTAATTTAGGATTTACAGCAATTTTAATTTTTTATTAAAGCTTTTCGTGAATTGATTCAATAAAAAGAAAAACGCAACAATTCTGAAAATAATCAATATATCAAAGATTGCCAATGAACATTTATAATGAAGTACCTGAAGTTCTTTTCAAGCCATTAAATCAAACGAAAGATGCACCAGCCAATCGTGCCATGTTTCTTAAAGATTTGATTCCTATAAGATAGCATGACCGTAAGTTGTCCTATTTCAAATTTAGATTTTCTGGGGAATTCTGCCGTATATTTTGGCACTTAAAATAGCTGCAAAGTAAAGATCATTTCGTAATTTGTATGTTTCACGTTGCGTTCAAGTTTCGATTATTCGTCATTTACAGATTTACAGATAAAGTGATTTGGACAGATTATTTATATGATGCAATCATTTGTCAATTTTGAAATGTGATTTTCAATGTTTGTACCGTTCGTAGTGAATTTTGCAAAGTTGGATTCTTATAAATTAATGAGTGATATTTAATGTTTAGACTAACTCAATTCTCGTTTAATATGATCTTTCGTGAATACCTCCCTTGTCGTAAGGCCAATATAAAGACTGAGCGTGCATAAGTTACTTTCAAGGGGCTGGGTTACGTAATCGTAAACAAACCTTTCTCGAAACGGCGATTTTGCAGTTTTTTGGTAGGCCATATCCCACAGATTTTCCATCATTTTTTTCAGAATGAAAGTGTTATTTTGAAGATGGATTCTTGAATTTTACAGAGAAAGAAACGGAAGCATTCAAATGTTGTAAGATTACAGAAACATTGGTGGATTTTATTTATTTGATTCCGATCATTAAGTTTTATCTACACTCAAAATATATGAGAATTGTAATGCCTTCTGCTCGGCTTCTGAATCAAATAAATACAACCAAGGTAGGAGATGTTTAGAAATATCCTTCTTCTTTAGATATATAGTCATGACTTCTCTTCAAAATGCCTTTTCGCGTGCACAACGTGGCATTTAGCCGTACTGGTTTCAGGGCGTCTTTTGCGGCTTCGTTTGTTTTGATTTGTTGCTTGAGAGAATTCCCTTTGTCTGTGATCGCTAATCGCTTTGAAATGGCTTGTCAATCAACAGTGACTGATGCTATTTTTACCAAATCTGCCCTTGTTGCTGCCTGGATGTGGGGTGAGTGGCCGAGCGGCTTATACAGTTTCCGTTAGGTAACTGAAGTTAAGCTTGGTCGCGTGAGGTCAAAATCCGGATGGGTGACCTTCCAGATTCCTGACCAAGCAACTCACTTCGCCGTCCTTCGGAGGGGACGTTAATCTAGAGGGGTCCTTGCCTGGATGTGGAATGCATAATAGGCCTAAATTAGCTGTAACATAGCTAGAAATCGTGCCAGCCTACTTAAAATAAAGTAATGAATTAACGAAATTCCCTGTAGAGAAAACTAGGGTCCTATATTCCCTTGGGGAAGTCTATGAATGGAAGTTTCACCAGGTAACAACATCCTATTGTCTCCGCCGAAATATTCTCACTCCTCTAGGGAACTCTTCTGCACGAGTAAAAGTAGATCAAAGAAGGTTATAAGATCTTGACCTGAAGTACGCAATCTTTCAACTTGGCCTAATTTTTTACTTGGCCTAACATTTCGTGCTTCGCCTTCTTCCGTCTGCTGGGTCAAATGCAAGGCAGAGATGGGAACACACGATGAAGCTATGGTACCAGCGGTGAACCAACCGTAGAGCATAGTTCAACTCTTATGGGAATCTTGAATTTCTTGCACGGTAAGATGTTTATGTTTGGTTTCAGCGTAAGGCAGATTTATAAAAATTTTGCGAGCAAGCTAGCTCTACGGTATTAAAATAGTACTGAATCAATGCATACCTATGCTAACGAATGAATGAATGAATGAATGAATGAATGAATGAATGAAGCAAATCTACGAAGAAATAAGAAAATGAATTCTATAAGTAAAAATTAAATTGCTTTTTTGTATTACTGGTGAATACAGTTACATTTCAGAGCAAAATCTTCACATTTTCTTCAAAGCAATATTTGAACAACTGCACTGCCAATCTTTAAAACAAACTTCATGCAATATTGGACTTCTATTGTTATCAATTCACCAATCTCTGTTCTGTATCGATATCATGTGACTTTGATAACAATATCAGGCGATTGATAAGTTGCTATTGGACTTCTATTGTTATTAATTCACCAATCTCTGGTCTGTATCGATATCACATGATTTCGACAACAACAGTAGTTGATTTATTCCATTATACACATGTTTGTAAGTTTTGCTTTTCCTCGTTTCTAATTGGGTGCAACTTACCCAATCACGATTTGAGTATTGTTTTCAATACGTTTGTCTCCTTATTTCCATTAGAGACCCGATCCAGCCAATCAGAAAACAAGAACTGCTACCAAATCTATGCCTGTTGGTTACAATGGGATGCCACTCCTTTGGACAAATATCCAAATTGTATTCTTCTAGAGAGAGCTTTGTTGCCTATCGCCTTTTGGTTCCTGAGCTGATATTGGTAGGCCGATTTCATGATATGGGGTAAGTAAAGTTTCGATTTTAATTCTTTTCCTGTCCAGTTTGAGTCGGAATAAGACCGTTCTTTCAATCGCATAAAAACTAGGCATGGAAATTACTGTGCTCTTTTCTAGACCCTTCTCAAGTTGCCTATCGGCTCTACATTCAGATCCAAGCTCTGGAGCTCGCTCGGTATGGACATTTGCAAGATATCCTTGGGTCTAGTTCACTCGCTCCACTTACCGATCATTGTCTGTTTAAGGTCTAACACCGAAGTCAAGCGGCAAGTTGCGCTGGCAGGGAAGCAGAAAGTAGAAGAACTGTTGATCAAAAAAGTTGTGTCTGTTCCAAAGAAGGGCATCACATTGTTGAGAAGCTACCAGTAACAAATGACTGTTTTGTTAACCCAGAACTTCTTTTCCGTTAGGCTAGATCGCAAGCTTTGACATATTGTGCAATGCGGTAGGGCTTTCCACTAGGCTATACATCTTCTTTCTTCTATTTTTGCTCTCAAAAGCATCCAAGACGAGAAATCTGCACCATGAAATGTATCTTTTGTCATCCAAGTTAACTCTGCCGATGCAATGCTCGTGCCTAGCTCCAGTTAAAGCTGTTATTGTCTTTGCTTGGAGAACATTTCTTCAGATCCCCGCTCTTCCTTTTGCACCTCTAGTGTCAAAGAAACAACCAAAAGATCGAAATGAAGAACATATTTCAAAATTTGTGATTTCCTCCTCACATAGGCCCACTGTTTTGTTTGTTGCTATGCTGTTTTAATGCTCTCAAATTTCTAGCAGCGTATATTTCTTGCCAAAGTGATGCCCTCCCCTCTCTCGTTTACCACCCCGCTTTCTTTGTTTTATGTAACAAGATATTTGAATTGAAGCTATTAAAAGTTCTGGAAAGGTTCTAAATGAGTTGAATGAAGAGGGCTGGCTATTTCATCAAAAGTTTCAAGTAGCATATCTTCAAGCTTCTCAAACAGACAATTCTGTGCAAAGCTTTGCAGAGGACCACGCTTGTCATGCCTTTCTTCTTGAAGTACCCACTCATGAGCAACAACTCGTCTTTACAAAGAGAGAACGTCTTGTTTGCAATGACGCAGCTTGAATTGGTACCGTTCTTTTATTCAACCTTTATTAGAAATATTTATTGAAAAACCTGAATTCTCATGTGTGTTTTCGACTTGGTGCATTGTGCGTAGGTGGTGAAATGGCATCAACAACCGGTTGCGTCGAGAGGTCGGGAGGGGTAAGGGAGTAACTACCCTGTGGCCCATAAAAACTCTTTGTCTCTATTTTATGTATCACTGGATACTTGCGCGTGCGCAAACGAGCATTCGTCTCGGGCCCAGTCTGCAATCCTCACCAAAACCTCGGTACAAAACCTCTTGTCACAAGCGAAATTTTTCAGCATTTTTCGACAAAAATCACAGTGCCTACTATTTAAGCTGAAATATTTACTGAACCCCCCTTCCCCCCAAGTCAATGTTGTTTTTCTCGACTAATAATATTTGCTGCATCATATCTTAGTTAAAGAAATCATCAACATTGACTTGGGGGGAAACGGGGGTTTTCATTATCTGTGTCTACGTTTTCCTATTTTGTGACAAAGGTCTTGGCGAGGATTGTGGCTCTGAACGCACATGTCGATAACTGCTCACTCGAGCGACCGGGTTCAGATCAGGGGTGGCGCCAGGAATCTTCCGACGGAGGGGCTGGAACTTCCGACAGGGGGGCTAAAATGGCAAAAAAATGCTGTTTTCGTACGTCATTTTGCCAACTTTCCTCCGACAATAACCCAAAATTTCCTCCGACGGGGGGGCTAGATGCTTCCGACGGAGGGGCTGTAGCCCCCCTAGTCCTCCCCTGGCGCCACCCCTGGTTCAGATACTATAATCGCAGTCCTGGAGTACCATCAAGTTTTTCAGGATAAGCGTCTGATCACCAAAACTGGTATTGATTTGCGCGGTAGATGAAAGCCAGGACAAATTGCTATATAGACGGAAGAGGTTGTTTACTCACTCACTACTCGTTGATCAGTTCCACTTTTGCGTGGCTCTGATTGGTGTTTGAAATCAGGGAGCTGTTTGAAACACAATACCAGCCTACAAAAAATTAATTTGAAATTTTAAAATCAGAAAACCCGGTAAAGTTTCTGCATGTTTATTATAATCTTTGTTGTTAGGATAGCCCTTCATTTTTCGCTGATTTTTAAGGGGCAGTGATCAGTGAAATTTTCCAAAAAAACCGCACAAATTACTTCAGGGACAAGCGTCAACATTTTAAGCCGGGTTTTAAAAGGATAACAATGGAATGAACCTAATGCATTCTTTGTATTAAAAGACAAGCGCTATTGTCATGTTACAACTGTTTTACGCCAATATATGAACCAGCCGTTAGCACAGCTTTCCCCGCCTGAAATCTTTCCACCAACTTACTGCTGTCACAAAACATTTGCATGCATGTTCAATCAGTACTAGGCACGCACCCCGGGGGGGCACTTGACCTCAAAATGTACGGGGGTATGCCTCTGAGATATTGAAATTTTCACCCTGTGTGGCAGCAATTTTTTTCAGATTGATTACCCTATCTGGGAGCAAACTGGCAAAAAACAGTAGCAAAATTGCAAATTTCTTGTCAAAATCCTGTACGAGAGCAATTATTTCAAAACTATGCACCCCTCTCGGAGCACTTTTTTAAAAAAGGATACCCTGTTTGGGGGCAAAATCGCTAAAAACGATACCCTGTCCAACGGCACATACTCTGTACAAAAATTGTCGAAGTGGCCCCCCCCCGGGGGCACGCACGTTCTGTTGCAATTAACTTCTGTGAAAAATCTATGATAACACGTGGCGAATTCTATATCTAAGACAACGTATCACACCTTATGAAGAGCGCAATACTAAAAGTCCTTCAAATATGAGACATTTTCAAAATCTATTTGAAGTTAATGTTTTCCAAGTATATATACTGTCCCAAAAGGTGCTTTGTTTCTTTTCGTATGTACTTGAAGTGACTTGTGGATTTGTTTGATTTTCCAAGATCTTATTCGCCCACTCTAATTCAATTAAAAATTATTTTGAGGCCTTGACGACAGTTTTACATGCAAAATGCAAGAGAGGTTGGGAGGACAACGGACGAAATTTTGCGAACAATTTTAAAACAAGGTGTTTTCGAGTGAACTCTAGATCTTACGCTATATTTGAACTTCGCCCCATTGAAATTGGTTGTTTCATTCCAAAATAATGATTGACTTTGTAGAAAAGGTTGGTTCCAAAATCTTGCAAAAACGACTGAAAACTTCAACCAAACATCTGAAAATGTTTACTTGTGAGGTTGTGGAGTGTCCCTTCCCGTTAATTGTGTAATGCTTCCCAAATAACATTTGTTAGTAGATAGAGATACGTGACAGGAATTATATAGTAACCCTTAGTCTACCTAAATTGTTTATCAAATCCTTTGGTACACACGCTGCCTCCTTTGCTCCTCCTCCCATTAGAATCAATTGTCACGGTCCGCTCGCTCAAAACATATGTACTTTCAAATTTATAATTCATATTGTACAGACCGGTAACTGTTTAATTTTTGCTTGAGCCCGTAACCCAAGGAGTTGCTTCTAATAGAGAAAAATCTCAGAAAGTCAAAGGGAAAGGAAATTCCGTGAGTCACAACCAGGGTCCTTTGATTTTTGTAGAGGCATGCTTATCAACAACCTCGTCCCCAGGGACATTTGTCATATAAAGCAACTTCGATTTTCGATAAAAATGTTCTTTATGAGCATTATCGAATTTCCATACTTTTCTGCTTAACCTGTAATCCGTAGAAACTGATGGACAAACATCATCTTAGCAAACATTGAAATTTATTTTTAACTTACCCGATTCTTATGATTTTTTTTAACTCACCCAACACGTTTTTAATAGGCAATCCCATTTAGCTCTATGAACACTACTTCTCAAGCCTTACAAAAGGGGGCAGGATTTCCTCTTTATTCACTGGGAATTCCAACCTGAAGGATGTTTGCTTTCCTTTATGATCATAATTGATGTTTGTCAAACTCAGTTGTTCCAATCTTGAATTAACTGTTCTCTTTTGAGATTCACGAGTGACTGTTCATGAGCTTTGATGAGGGTACTTGATGAATTGATTAAATACATTGATGAACTGATGATTAACTGATATGCCCCCGTTAAAGATAACTTTCGTCCAAGAACTGTAGCATTAAAGTATGTTGGTACCGGGAGTATGAAGGCAAGTTATTTATGAATTTATGATTAAATGATCAGCCCCCGTTAAGGATAACTTGCTTTCAAGAGATGGAGCACTGACTTATGTCGATACAAGGGGGTTGGATCGTCGAATTAATATCTATTAGCTTTAACAAATATCAGGTTATCCAGAGAAATCTGTTGAATAATCTCTTACATGAGAATGGATTAATGTGTAAGTTTTATCAGCCCCTAAAAAAATGTACTGTTGTGTGCCAATGGTATGATAGCCCGTTACTGCAAAGACATGGACTAATATATAGGGAAGAAAAGCAACCTATTATAGTTTTAATCACCATCGAAGTTAAATAAAAAATGACAGTCGAACTGCATGTAGGAGAATCCAGACAGCAATGTCAAAACACGGAAAGACTGGAAGAAAAGACAAGCTTCTGGACCAACTACTAAGAGAAAGAGTGGACTGATTGGACCTTAAAAAAGGACATTCGACCTTTCAAGCTTTTAATCAAGCGAGTAAAATGCCATGTTTGGCATTGATTTTCCGTTTGTATCAGGATTACATGACCCTTGTGTTGGCAGTCATTGGAAATGTTCTGTAGAGAGAAAATAAGATTACATTTGGAGTAGAGCATCAAACATAAGTGGAATAAATGTTTCTCTGAGTACATGATGACTTGCAACTTATTCAGTTACCTTGGGCGATAAGGAAGGTTTGTGTCTATCCTTTCAGTTAACATGTCATGTGACTACTTTTAAAGCGGAACAATGATGGAAAACCGGCCTTCTTTGTTTGGCAAGAATTGTGAGTTTGCAACGATTAAAGTGTAACGTTTCTGCGTTTAACAGAGATTGAACATCCAATGATATTTGAGAACTTTACAGGCGGAATTGCGAGGCAATAGAACTATTGTTCTCGATAGCCAATCATAATTGGCTTGATACATACATACATACATATACATATTTTATTTGTTCCAGCAGGTTAAGGGGTTGGCAGCACAGAGGCTGATGTGGACCTGCTAATGAGATAATGATAATGAGTTTATGCCCGAAACGTCGTACAAAATAAAACTCTATTCAAAGTACAATTATTTATACTATTCTTGTTTTGTTTTAATGAAATATTGTGCAACACGCATACAAGAACATTGTTTGTGCATTTATAATCTTGCGCAGTTGCGGGAGCGAATTGTCATTCATCATTCATTCAGTTCCATTCCCTGACGTGCACACCCACCAACCAATGACAGCTCACTTTGAAATCACGTGGAACAACCTTTACATAGAATTAACCAATGATATCATCGGTAGGTCTATTTACCCTTGTTAATTTGCTAGTGTTATATCGCATTGGTGAAACGTGTAAACGAAGCTGTATTCGACATACATAAAAACATATGCGTATTGCTTTCAATCGGTTATACGATACGAATGCTATCGGAGCTATTATACCATTGGAACTGACACCGTATGTAATTTGTCTACTGATTATCTCAACTTCTATACTTCGTTGGCATTGAATTTTCAATGCTATGCTCCTTGCAGTAGCAACGGCTTGCAAAAGATATGCCTCGGCGTTGACAAAGACCCTGTGTGCGACTTACGCAGCAAACTAATTTTGCTAGTGCCGAAATATGCACCTTTAGGAAAACAAACCCGATGCGCTTGAATGCGTAAATATTTTCAAACTCTTCTTTGCATGCAATATTCTAATGATATTTATCCCTCCACAGCTAAAGATCCGCGCCAAAGAAGGAGCGAGGAACAGTTTGACACGCCAAAGAAGCCGAAGCAGGACAAGACCCAGTGATTGTCGGCAGAGGAAGACAGATGAAATCTGTGAATCTGGAAAGCTAAAGTTTACAGAACAAAGGGTAAGTCATGAATTAGTTTTACTTTCTAACTATAGCCACATCAAACTTTTTAAAAATAAACTCAAGTCCTTGTTTCTACCAACAAAACATGTTCCTTGCGATGCCCTCTATTTCTTGGCTCTATCACTCAAACGCGTTGATTAATTTCTAGTGATATATCTAATTTTCAATCTGCAAATTAGAGCACAATAAAATGAAAGTCTTTTACACCTTGTTCGTCCTGTTTTCGCTAATGACCTTTGCGAAATTTGGAGTGTTTTGTTTCACCCAAGAAGCATGACAATCCGTTAATGGCAGAGTCGGACATTTTGCAAATCACGTCGACTGCCTTTGCTTGTTCCTTGGTTTTGAAGATTGCACACATAGTTACAGTATTTATTAGTAGCAGAATTCGAATAAGACAGAATGCTTGTCTTACTTTTGTCGTTTTATGTTATGTATTTTTGTTTCAACCCAACTAGTTTGCTGTTGGTTGTGAGTAAAATTCGAGGAAGCGTACCAGCGAGAAAGCGTCTTTGTTAGGCCTTATTCCCAAGCTGAGGCGCAAACAGCTAGGAAATCGCAAGAATGGAAACGTGCGGCTAGAGGGGAGACATTTTTAGACTGTTAAAGATATATGATTATATATGACCCAATTTACATAGATTCTAGCTCAAGAGAACGTCGGAAGATCTTTTAACGTCAAGTTAGCCAGGAGGATCGGCTAACACAAGTGTCTTTCAATTTGTCGTGCTCATTTAGTTGAGGCAACTGAGTGAAAGAATTCCCTGGTTTGCTGCATTCAATCTTCTAGGAAAGTCCATTCAAACCGAATAAATTATACCAGAAATAGCAGCAAAACAGTAACATTTAAAGAAATGTTTTCATGCTATTTTTTATGCTATGTTACAACAAAATGGACTCTCTTTTTTAACATTGTTCCTGTTCTAAATAACACGGTCAATTACCTTCGTCTAAAAGCTTCCAACAAACGTCTATTCTCATTTATCATTCATCTCGATATTTCATTGAGTTAAATAAACTTCCTATATCATTTCAGATGTCTTTGCCGTGATTCCGCCCTAAAACTTCCTTCTACCAGCTCGCTTTCCTTTCCTTTTAGCTTTCTTGTTTATTTAACCGAAGAGACTTTGTACCGGCGGAAGAATCCGTTCATAGTTACTAGTGAACACTCTTCTGTTATCGTCATCAATATTAAGTTATGAAAAGGAAGCGTTTTGTACTAAATGCAGCGAATAAGGGATCTTTTGATCAATTGTAATCCCGATATAGCAACAGTCAGCCATGAAAAANATTAGAAATTGAATTGTATTAGGTTATTTTAGGCCATAATAGTATTTTAATTTTTGTAAATTTTGTAATGGAGGGCCCCTTGAAAATCAGTATTGCTGAAGGGCTACCCTCCTTAAATATTTGAAATCAAATCAAATCAAATCAAATTTTACCATTTTGATCATTGAAAAGTGGATTAAATTGAGCCATGCACTTCTAGTTTTAACCAAAAGCCCATTGACGCAAGTTTTCAGGAATTCTTCATTTGAGATTAATATTGCATTGTAAATTACGAATAAATTCTCAAAGTTAAATTAAACTCTCAGGCAGACAACAGAGTTGTAATTTTTTAAATCTGTTTCGCTTTCTTTGTAGTATGATTTTTCAAATAATTTGATACATTTTTCTGACTCACCCGGTATAAACTGTAATTTTGTTTATTTCAAATTCGGTCACATAATTGTCTGCGCAAAATTTTTCTCTGCCGATGCCCTGAGTTTCTTGCAATAATTTTTAATGGGATTGGTGATTCATGCTAATGAAAAAACTGAATGGCGAAACTGAAAGGCACAAAATTGGTTTTCCTTTTTTTTCAAAAATTTAGGCACTACTCCTTGCTAAGCGTTGGTAGGTGCGGTGGTTGTTTTTGTTGTTCTATTATTATTATTTATTTTATTATTTTAGTTTAAATTCTTTATACAGGGTGAAAACATTCAGTTCTAATAACTGTTTTACAATGTGCCCTGTTAAAAATAACTAAAAAGAAAATTAAATTTCTATTACTACTTCTTAATACAGTGTTGGAAAATTACAAAAGAAACTATAGCGAAGCAAAAGTATTTTGTCGTAAGTCTAGGAATGCTTGCCCAGCACTCCACAAGATTCCAGGTTTCAAGGTTGATAAAGCTGACTGACATTGATTAGTGTGATGTTACTGCATGACAAATTGCCGCTGTCAGCTAATGTTCTTCTAGATCACGATAATTTCCAACACAAGATGCATCACATAAGATAAAGACTTGATAATGTGTACTGTGTTTGACCAAATTTCTTTGCGTCCCGCTCACATGTTGGTTCAAGTTGATAAAGGTCCTTTGTCCAAGTAATGCGACTAATCTGAATTTGTCATTAGGCCATAAATAACAAAATCAACCCCTCTTGGGTAACTGGACACAAATACTTTATTTCATCAAGGAAGCTAACTATAACGTGGTTAGCACTGGGTCTAGAGTAGTGTTCATTAAAAGCATTGCTGAGCAGCGTTGAAACCACAGGGAAACCAGGAAATAATTGTTGCTACAAATAAACTTTGTAAAAAACATTCGTCTTTCTTTGTCCCCTGTGCTCTTAGTCATTTTTGTACCTTAGTCCCTTGTGCTCCGCGAAAGAGTGCGTATCGATAGGCTGCGGAGGAGGGGAGAGAGAGAGAGAGAAAGGAAAGAAAAGAAGAATCTTCCTTTTCTTTCTCTCACTCTTTTGCGGATCACAGGGAACTAAGGTACAAAAATGACCACGCGCACAGGGGACAAAGTTCTAGNGGGGTTAGCACTGGGTCTAGAGTAGGGTTAATTAAAAGCATTGCTGAGCAGCGTTGAAACCACAGGGAAACCAGGAAATAATTGTTGCTACAAATAAACTTTGTAAAAAACATTCGTCTTTCTTTGTCCCCTGTGCTCTTAGTCATTTTTGTACCTTAGTCCCTTGTGCTCCGCGAAAGAGTGCGTATCGATAGGCTGCGGAGGAGGGGAGAGAGAGAGAGAGAAAGGAAAGAAAAGAAGAATCTTCCTTTTCTTTCTCTCACTCTTTTGCGGAGCACAGGGAACTAAGGTACAAAAATGACCACGCGCACAGGGGACAAAGTTCTAGAAGGATTATTTCCTGGTTTCCCTGTGTTGAAACTTGGGATAAGTTGCCACAAACCTACATGTAGCAGATCTGTTTTGATGAAAGATTGATCCTTAGAAAGGTCCCTTGGAAAGTTGAATAAACTTCAGTTCATGCTAAAACTTTTTCGTTAAAGTTTATTAAATCATTAAGTTGTGCTACTCTTTCAAGCGAACACTGCAAACATGGTATGCTAACAAAGCAGCCTCTTCCAAGCGAACACTGCAAACATGGTATAGTCACAAAGCAGTATTTCCTTGCCGGCTAATTTGCTCTTCGCTAAAGAACTTTTTTGAGATTTCAAGAAATTTCGTAGGATCTTTAATCTTTAATTAAGTCTTTGATCTTTTAAAATAACGACAACATTTTGAGCAGTAAGAAGAGAACGACTTTATTTTGGAATAATTCTCATCATGGTGAGACTGGTTTTGGTTTTGGTGATTCTCTTCGTGGTTTTGTTGCAGACGTGTTTGAATTTGAACTTGCATTTGTCTTATGGCAAGAGAATGTTTAGTTGGTGTACATGTGGCCGTTTTTAAGTGGCTCATTAATTGTACATTGGACACGGAATTCTTCTTCTGAAATATTGTAAAAAGTGTAGCCGACTTAT
This sequence comes from Aurelia aurita, assembly GCA_004194415.1. NCBI lineage: Eukaryota > Metazoa > Cnidaria > Scyphozoa > Semaeostomeae > Ulmaridae > Aurelia > Aurelia aurita. The sequence continues at coordinate 451,219 of REGM01000207.1, read as the reverse complement.
TGGAATTGGACAGTTAGGTCCAACCTGGGCAGACTCTGCTCCTTGGCCATTTGCAATATAGGACCTGGTTGATTCCAAATAATTTAAGAAATCACTCAGTGTGTCGGGCTGACAGCTCGTGAACTATTTCAAAAACAGCTTCATAATTTTATAAGTATGACATTTTGCCAGAAGCTTTGATTTTAATGGACATCGAGAAGGCGACTTTAATTTAGCTGAACCGCTCTGCAAACTCTTCAATGTTTGCTTAGAATTTGGAAAGTTCCAGAAGATGTATCGTTTTGAATACTTTAGTGGCAAAGCAAAAATTGTTGTTAGAAGTATTTATCTTTTGAGGCGGTAATTCCTTATCGTTACCTTCGAAAATTTTCATGGTTGACTGTTAGATTGTTATGCAGTTACACCATAACAATAGGTTATTGGTTTTGGTTTTTTAACTACCTTATTCACCTCTTTGCCTTTTGAGGGTACCCCCATCCATTAAGTCAGTTTATAAACGGTAATTTTCCTATTTACTTGGCTAACTTAAGCACAGGTGGACTTTCTGGTTACTATTCTCTAACGACAGCCTAGACTCTCATCATTTTAATGGAGCTCAATGGAAGTAGCACCTAAACATTCATATGGCTAATGGAATGTTTTAACTAAGTATAGGCCCCTAATAATTTAGTTCACATAATGAGGAAAAGGTCATTTGACTTTATTGTCCCTACAGTTTAGCATGGCTTCATTTATTTGTAGTTATAGTGACAGCCTGTACAATTGACCCTCTATTTATATGCACACCCCAATAATAGACACGTCTTTATATCGGTCTGATAATAGTGATCCATGCTATTAAATCTTTTCAATTCAACCTAAGCAGCTGTCAGGTCCCAACAACGGACAGTATAAGTTTTGGTTTCGAAGATGCTCACTCAATTTTTAACTGAAAATGAACAGTCTTTCAAAATACAGCATAGACAATATGATGTCTTGGAGTTTTGGCAATATAGCTTGTGCTGTGCCTCTGAACTAATCAAGTGACATTTATTGTTGCTTCTGATCTTCAGCGTAAAAGTTCACAAATTAACTCTATTCCCTAAATCAGATCTTCAACCTTCAAGCTTCTTTCATTTTTCTTGTGATAAGTCACTGAACAGCATGAAATTCACAACTTCCAAATGAATTTTTGTGGAAGGCAATCATTTTGGAGGCGAAAATGGACTTAAGTGATGGTGCTTACTTTGAGTTGATATATAAACTTAAGAGGCGGGGTTATATTTTCAATGTTTCGATAGCTTGAAATTGCTCTAGAAGGTTGTGTAATGAGTACTAAGCTTGAGTACAGTGATTTTGGTGGCAAAATAACCAGTAGCTTTTCCTCAGTAGCCATCAAAAAGCAGTAATTTTTTTGGAAGTAGCCCGGTACTTTTTGGGGACATCCGGTAGGTCTTTGCTCAGTTTTCCATAGCTTTCCTCTTAAAGGCTCTTAGTCAACCAGCAGCCTTTGCGCGTACATTTCTATTGAGGCAGCCATTTTCGTAGACCACAAAATCTTCATTTTCTTAAAACAGAGCACCCAAAGGACCATGGTTGGATAAGGGCCTTAAATTTCTTTGGTGAATTTCTATAATTTGTAGGTTCTTAAATTATCTAAAATTAATAATTCTCTAACTGGTACCGTACAAAGTAATTTAACTGGTGGGAGTTTCTCCTTGCTCATCGTCGCATTTTATGTGTATTCAGGCAGGTAACCAGATGGTAGAAAGGCGTGGCTTTACTTGTTTTTTCTCAAACTTGATACAACGGTCATTACTCCTGCATCGATACTGTTTTAAATATCCAAATCCAAATGGTTAGAATCGAAATCGGTCGACGGTTGAGATTTCGAGAAGACTGTTTGGGGCCTGGGAACGAGGTTGGTTTGTCTCTGATAGAATTGGATAGCTTTAAGGAATATATTGATGAATGTTAGATTTTGAGGAGTGTAGCAAAAAGGCACGATAGATAAACGAGAAACATAATTACAATTTGAATCAATTTAAATATTCAACAATTTTGAAGTCCATTCTGTGAGACATCTGCCAGTGAAGTATCTTATGCCAGCAGCGAAATCATCTACGTAAAACAAATTCCCTATCACTTTCAAGTCATTTTCACTTAGAAACCTAACCAACATTTTAACACGTTCAAACCTAACTGATACTTGAATTCAACTTTATACGGGCTTTATGAGAAAGAAAAACAGTAATTTCTGTTTTATTGTTTTTTTAGCAACAGTTGTTTTTTAGTTTTTTAGCAAATTGAGTTCTAGGTTTGAGTTCAAGAAGTGCAGGTTTAAAATTCATTGTTTAGGACTGCACCATTATCTAAGGGTTCAGGGTGGATATTTTCAAATGAATTGCAAACTAAAAGAATCAATTGATACTTGATTTTAAAGTTATCAAACATACCTACATAAGAAAGAAAAACAATGCATTTTGATGCTTTGTTTAATGAGAACAAAAGACGCTGAAGGAGATTTTCCGGTAGGATTCTTCTAACTGTTTGCGCATCTTGTAGAATTATTGACTTCGGATGATAGAAGATGTTAAATATTAAACTGCTTGTTTCAAATGTCTTTCTCTGTAACCGGTTACAACTTCAAATATTTCCGCAACAAGAAGCAAACTCGATCAATGTTCAATTTGTTTATCATGGAACATATAAACTTGACTTGACATCTATTCAAGTCTAGGTTAAGATTGAATTGACTTATTTCCTTACGTTGTTGCTAATATGTAACAGATAAACTTGACTTGACAAATATTCAAGACCATTTTAGCTTTGAATTGACTTATTTCCTTGCCTTGTTGCTAATGTGTGACAGTCAGCAAATAAATAAAGGATATGTAGTGTTTTGTGACTAAATTTAGATTTTGCTGCAGTGTGTGTGTGTGCCTTTTATTTTAAATCGAAATTACTTTTAGCTACAAATGCAACTAGTCTATTTCGATTAAAAAGCAGATCTTGGCTTTGAACTTATTCATGCTCAGGGAAGTAGGAAACAGGAAATACTTGGAAGGTCTTTTTAAAACAAAGAAGAATTTCTTTTGAGGTCTGCCTTGAATAATAACGGGCACTTGAAAGTTACTATGATTGCAAATCTAACTAAAATGATAAAATCTGTCTCACATTAGATGTCAGAGGAAAATGCCCGCGAATAAAACAATTAAAGTGTTTTTGATGAGTAATTTTGCGCGTCGCAAATTTCGCTGGATATAAATGAACTTTAAAATCTAAGGTAAAGGGAATGTAAGCATATATAAGCCTTTGATAAAAATAGCCGTGCAAAATGGACTTTGACACGCGCCGCACCATATTTGGGTAACTCATCAACGGCAACAGGAAATAGTGATATCTGATTGGCTAGAATTTAACCGCAAGTGGCTTGAGCCACTTTTATATGCTTACATTCCCTTTAACCTTTTATCAATATAATGATATACAGTAATTTTAAACTGGTGGATGATTTATGATGGTGGAGTTTGGCAAACTTCGATATTTTCGCCTCATCCGGTATCGTTGACTCACTCCGTTTGTTCTTGGTGAGGATATCAATTGCATCTAATCTTAGCACTCTCCGTCGCAGAGGCTTCATCCGTCCTCCGGTAATACAGCCTCTGCGAAGGAGAGTGTAATCTTAGTGTTTGGCATAAGGAAGGTCCAAACTATATCTACTTCTCAGCGGTTGGTTTCACAAATTTTCATTTCCCCCGCACTTGAGTAATTGAATATCACTTTATTGGCNACCTTTTATCAATATAATGATATACCGTAATTTTAAACTGGTGGATGATTTATGATAGTGGAGTTTGGCAAACTTTGATATTTTCGCCTCATCCGGTATCGTTGACTCACTCCGTTTGTTCTTGGTGAGGATATCAATTGCGTCTAATCTTAGTGTTTGGCATAAGGAAGGTCCAAACTATATCTACTTCTCAGCGGTTGGTTTCACAAATTTTCTTTTCCCCCGCACTTGAGTAATTGAATATCACTTTATTGGCCTCAACTGATAATTCACGACTCTACACTTTTAATTTGCTTTTGGTTTTTGCGTTTTCAACAAACCAACCAACGTTGAAATTTCAGATTCCCGGTTATATTTTGTATGATGCGCTAGGTCTACTTTAAAAGACCACACCTTCTCACGAAGCAGAAATTGCCCTGCGTTGATCTTTTTTAACTTTTATGTAGCCTTCCTTTTTTCAGTCGCTTGATTGTTGCTTCTGTCCTCCCTATTTGTATAAATTTCCTTCCTGTCCGTGCATTATTGCTTATAGCTCCTTTTTGTTTTCACCAAACTATGTTATTAAACTTCTATGCATGCATGTTTTTATATAAGATATCAATTTATAGGAAACTCTAGTTGCGCTTAATCTATCCACATCTATCTTGCTCGTCTTTCCCATTCCCCTCACAAAGCTAAGAAACGAGTTGATGTCTGCCCTATGTTGTCACTTCGAATTCGATGATGTGGAGATTGAAAACTTTTATCCTAACTGATTTTTTTCTTCTACATAACATTTGAGACAAGTCAAGTATTGGGTAGAATTGGCGATAAAGCGCTCTTAAGAAGCTATAACTAGAGGGAAAAATCGAGAAATAAGAATATCGTCAGTGACAGCCAAGTCTAGTTTTACGTAAAACTACTGTTGATGCCAATTGCTGTTTCTAATTCTTCGACTATCCCTTAAGCGTACGAGACATGGGGCTGGGGGGGCGGCAGCCCCCCAACTTTCAAAAAATTTAGAAAAATCAGCCTATTTCGGGCAAAAATTCGCGGTAAGTCGGGCAAAAAATTTCATAAACAATAGACTTTTGATCAGGCAGCCCCCCTAGATTTTTTCTTCCCGTACGCTTATGGACTATCCCTTATTTCATTCTGCTTTTCTCCCCATGCTTCGTCTTCCTTCAGCAACACTTCACGTGATCAGAACGTATTTTGGACTATGAACCTTAGCACATCACAAATTATTCATCACTTGGGGTGTCTATTATAACAAATCTTGATCCCCCAAAGGCTTAAATTCCTGACTCCAGATATGCACATCGTTTGAAAGGGATTTATTTTTAACCAACAAATCACGAACAGTTTATATATTTAAGTGCCAAGCAATCATCGGGAAATTAGCTGTTAATGCTTTGCATCGATTTCTGGTTTGGGAGTTTCTTATATATCATGGCAACTCGATCCAAGAAATACAAGTAGCCATCAAGATCAATTTCCNCTATAACTAGAGGGAAAAATCGAGAAATAAGAATATCGTCAGTGACAGCCAAGTCTAGTTTTACGTAAAACTACTGTTGATGCCAATTGCTGTTTCTAATTCTTCGACTATCCCTTAAGCGTACGAGACATGGGGCTGGGGGGGCGGCAGCCCCCCAACTTTCAAAAAATTTAGAAAAATCAGCCTATTTCGGGCAAAAATTCGCGGTAAGTCGGGCAAAAAATTTCATAAACAATAGACTTTTGATCAGGCAGCCCCCCTAGATTTTTTCTTCCCGTACGCTTATGGACTATCCCTTATTTCATTCTGCTTTTCTCCCCATGCTTCGTCTTCCTTCAGCAACACTTCACGTGATCAGAACGTATTTTGGACTATGAACCTTAGCACATCACAAATTATTCATCACTTGGGGTGTCTATTATAACAAATCTTGATCCCCCAAAGGCTTAAATTCCTGACTCCAGATATGCACATCGTTTGAAAGGGATTTATTTTTAACCAACAAATCACGAACAGTTTATATATTTAAGTGCCAAGCAATCATCGGGAAATTAGCTGTTAATGCTTTGCATCGATTTCTGGTTTGGGAGTTTCTTATATATCATGGCAACTCGATCCAAGAAATACAAGTAGCCATCAAGATCAATTTCCAACGGTTTCAAATAAACCATTTTATCCCTATGTGATAATCCAGATCTGTTAAATAAAGCATTATCTCTTAAATGGAGCATTGATGTTTAATTAAAGTAGCGATGTCTCAATTTGTCCAACAGAAATCTCGTATATGAGTAAAAAAGATTTTGGAGATGGGAGAATTGTTTAGAGAAATTTATTTACAAAATTTTAATGGATTTTGTATCTTTGCAAAATAGAAAGGCTGACTTAGATGTGAAAATTTATTCCATTAATATTAGTCATTTCGTTTAAAGATGTGGCCGGGGGGTACACGACTTGTGGATGGACGGGGGTCTGCCGCCCGGTTTTCAGAAAGCCACCCACTTCCAATTACCAAAATTTGCCTTCGTACCCACTTCTATGATGAATTTTGGTGGAAAACTACCCATTTTTAACAATTTTTTGGTGATTTCAGCCAAACTGACCCATTTTAAATGAAAATCTGCCGAAAAATAACCCTGGTTTTTAGAATTTTAGGCCAAAAACCCACTCATATGAGAGGCACATACCCGTACCATCAACATGTTATGTACCCCCCCCCCCCCTCCCACCGGGAGATATGGACGATTATGTTTGGAAGTGTTTTTTAAAATGCTTTGAAAAAGGACTAGAATCGTCAATTAGCAATTAGCAATTGCAGACAAAGAAATGGCTGCGGCCGATCAATAAAGCCTCAAACATAAAGAAGATTGCAAAAGATACTCTGAAACATAGGTAGCTAACTCCATCATTGTGCATGCGAAGACGGGGAGTCTCAAAAGAACATGAGAGTGGGTGTGTGTCGAAAGAAGAAGGGTAGATCTAAATATCTGCCACACACATTTCATTTATCATTCTTTGGTTAAGAACGAGAGAGGGTTAAATCAAGAACGAAAAATGTTGGCCTAGTTTAATTTCGGACAAAAAGTTTGTCAGAAAATTTTAACAACCGAAATTGTTCGTATCCGAATTTTTTCGTTTCTGAATTAAAAAAAAGGGGTAGTGGAGCATTTCAGCTTGATCATGATAGTTTATGAATGCTTCGATAGTAGCTTCTACAGGCTGATATTGGTGCTCAAGCTGCCATGCATATTCAAATAAGTTACTGATATGGTGATGCTACGCAGCTGAGTATCTTTTAATTTTCATAGTGACGACATAAAATGAATTTAGACTGATGTAAAACTCGTTAATGTACCTTTAAATCTGTTGATATCTTGTAAAAGGCGCAAAGTGCCTGATTTTTACAGCCTTGATATCAAGTCGATATTTAGTCCGAATTTATAGAGCAATGCAATGATGGGCATGTGCCAGTGAAGACAGTGGTCCTATGTATGTCCACATAACCAGTTTATTTCTCCCATACTATGTTAATGTCTGTCCCTAAAATCAGGTTAATTTTGAACTCTTTTCAGCAATATCATTGTGCAATTAACTTGGACTGTTCATGTTCTTGGATGTTTTGGTCAATATTTGTCCTCATAATTGGGTTTATCGGAGTATTATAAAAATGACTGTCCTCAAAACCAGTCTTTTTAAGAGCGCAATTTCTACTGGTACGCTGAAAAATCGAAATCATTTTTCCAAGACATACATAGGACCACCAAAAACATGGCACATGCCCACCCTTGGCAATGTAGCTGAAATTTCAGTCATTCTGTTTGAGACATTTTTTGGTCCGACAACTATTACCCGAAATTTGTTGGTCCGAATGTTTCGTTGTTAATGTATCCAAGGTCCATGCTATGCTGCTTAGAATAGCCTTTCCCTCGTGAACTGGCATGGTGACGTATCTTATACTTATCGTAATTAGCTATCCATTGCTGCCAGATCGTATAGTGTTAGGAATAGAATATTTGTGGTAACCATAATCTGCTAAAACGTCTCCAATCACTCAGAAGCCCACAAATAAGACTTCACACTAACATAAATACATAAAAACTTTTAGTAAGGGATTCCTACACACCTAATATGCCCGATGTAGAGAAGATTGGGTGCTGATATCACGAGGCTAGCTAATCAAACTCCTGCTGGGTACTGGATTAAATAACGGTAGGTTTTTCGAGGTTTTAGGATTTTATGTTTTTATTGTTTGTTCTTAGTTCACTATCTAATGCTAGTAAATTCAATTTATCTACTGGGCGAGTCAAGCAAATGCATAGAATTATAACAGCTGTGGGGCTAAATTATTAGAAATTTGATCAAGGATTCTAGGCCTGTTTTTGATGATTCTGAGATGAAGCATTTTTATAAAATCTCTTGTATTTTGAGAACGAAAAGACCGATTTTGACAAACTAAATTTTCTTATCTGGGTTGTTATGTTAGCTACACAGGTATTATCAGTTTGTAGGAATTTGAAAAAGGGTTTGAGAGCTACAGGCTTTCAAAAGTCTATACATTTTTTTACTCACCCGGTACCTGATGTCCCATAAAATACCCTAGTAGACTCGTTATAGAAATCACCAGAATTCTATATTATACCTGTCACTAAATTTCTCTTTGCCCTGCTTTATCAATGAATTTTATCATTAAAATTGTATTCCTATTGTTTTAGCAAAATTCAGGGTCTGAGTTTCTTATAAAGTGGTTTCTTAAAGTGAATGACCTGAGCTATAAGGCGCCTGTCTATAAATAGGATAAAGAAAAACCAAAACACGCCATTGTTTTCTTTGGCTTTGCTTTCTTTGCCCACTTGCTGGATTATCAAATACAATAGGTTATTTATAAACCTATGAGATCTCATCTTTTAACTCAGGTTATTCCCTTTAAAGGCGGGACTTTACTGTATGTTTCAAAACCAGGCAGCTTCTAAAAGAAGCCATTTTATCCATTTTAAGGCTATCAAGACTATAGACTGATTACATGAGTCTCAGTTTTCCGCATTGAATTGAATGATATTATGGCTTCAAACTGAGAGAAAATGAAAACATCAGATTAAAAAAATTGAACGAATACAAGGAATCACGTCGTAAGTCTATCAAGACTATAGGCTTCGGTTGAAAATGAAATTTGGTATTTAATCTAGTAGCCCAAATAATGAATTTGAAGATTGTTGTTGTAATCGAGTTTGATGATTTTGATGTGTTCTGGGCCATGTTCCAGCCGTTTTCCACGCCTGATTGTTTATAAAAGTGAAAGTAATTTGGTTGACTCTTCCTTGAATATAACAACAAATTTACAGAAAATTTATTAAGATCATTTATAATTCTTTTCACTAAACATTGACCATCTGCTTTACTTTGCTATGATTTTTCAAACAAGGAAATGTTATGTATCACAGATAAAAAGGTTCAGTGTTTGTCAAAATGTAAGAATAACTAAGATCATGAATTATCCTCCAAGTTCGAAAAACTAATGGTTGTTTTAAAGTTAATAAGCTACCTGAGATGCGAAAATTTGATTTGTTAAAGGGAATAGACATAGCTATATTGAGTGGTCGCTATAAATAGGCTACGAAAACGCCCACGCACCCATTGTTTCTTCAGCTACACAATGAAACGGCACGTGCCAACAGTATCAAATACAACAGACTACATTTTTAACTTGGCCCGGGCCAGCTTTTAACAATGTCGATTCCCTTTAAGATTGGTGATATTTTTAAAATTTGTTAACTGATCTTGCTTGGAAGCTGTTTGTAAAAATGCTTGATAAAGCAATAAAAAATATCGTTCAAATTTTGCAAACTTTTAGTGGTAGGAATAGCATTAAATAGTATAAATAGAAGAATATATATAGTAGAAAGGTATATGCATCATCGATCTTCAAACAGACTGAGCAGCAATTCAGAACATGGGCGGTAGGAGACGCGTGGATTGCTTTTTGAAAAATATTGTGGTCATAGGCTGGGGCTATTAAGATTAAATCAGCCGCGATGTTTTGGAGCGGCTTCCTGTTATTTTGTAGCCACTTGCGGTTGACCGGCAGACGCTAATCT
>REGM01000207.1:413907-439749 GCA_004194415.1 Aurelia aurita | reverse complement strand
TTTCATTTTAAAATTATTTATCCACGGTAGCCCCGTCAGCATAACTGATTTTCAGGGGGCCGTGCCAAAAACTTTACAAATTAAAAATCTACAAGTAATACATAATAATGGTAAAAAGAAACTAATTACAATCAGAATATATACAATCAAAAACTAATTACGATAGTCCTTTATCTTGTTCTTAAAAGAAGATAAAGAGGGAGCTTGCTTGGCCTCGCGGCTAAGTTGATTCCAGATCTTCGCTCCACTAAAAGAAAACGCTTTCTGCCCATTGCTAGTTTTCATGAATGGTACTAGCAAGTCAGTATCGGCATTTCTTAGACTGATAATATTGCGTTCAGAGTTTCTGATAAACAAGTGTGAAAGATAATCAGGAGCGAGATTATTGACAGACTTATACACAACTGTTGCTGTCTCACTTCTAATCAGATCTTTCACAGTTGGCCATTTTAATTCTTTAATTAAAGCTTCGGCAGGAGCATCGTAGCTGCTATTTGTGATAATTCTAGCCGCACGATTTTGCAATTTCTGAAGTTTAACTAGTCGGGACTCAGCACAGTTCCCCCACACAGAACAGCAGTATCTCAAATGTGGCTCAACAATACCTCTATATAAACTGCAAAGAATAAGTTTAGGCAAAAATTTCTTTGCATATTTTAAGAAACCTAATGAGCGGGAAACCTTGGCTTGAACAGATTTAATTTGTTCATCCCACACGAGGTACCTGTCAAATGTTTTGTCTCAACATAAAGATCAATTAAAAAGGTAAAGACTAATTTTGGAACAAAAACACATAACATCAAGTGGAAGTACCTTTATTATTGTTATTATCAATTTATTTAATGTGTTTGATAGTTGGTGCATGTTCTGCCAACAAATCAAATCTATACTCCGAGCCTTCGGTGCGGTGCGCTTATATGCGAATTTCATTGGCGCTTATGCGAGGACAAGAGGCGTTTTTTTCAAAATCTAAAAATTCACACCTTTAAGTGCATGCGCTATTATGCGGTGAATAGCATTTGGTCATTTCAAATTATTGTTTCTTATTTTTGCAGTGTACCTTTGATCATTTACGATATTTTGAAAATATCTTGATAGGCCCTTGTAATGATACTGATGTTTATAAAAACTTTTGGCCTATTGTATCGATTGCTCCACTTTCATTTTCACAGCTGTTTTAACCTGGTTTCCATATAATCGTTGCGATCGTTTGGATCGTTGTGAACGACACCAGCGATCTCAGCCATCTTATGGAAACATCCACGAACGATTCTAGCGAGTGACTTCTTTTCATTTCATTTTATGTTTTAAATAAAAATTTTAAAGATGCTTTGACAGTAATCATTAGTGGCATTAGCATTTGTTTAACGTTTGAGAAGAGTTGCATTGCCCATTATTTTGACACAAATTTTTTATGTTTCTTTCTCGATCTACGCGTATTTTTTGTAAGAAACTCTTTATAAGAAACTCAACTCTTAGATCGTTAGATAAATAAGAAACTTTATTACTGGAACAAAATCAAATTGGTAAGAAAGAGAAAAATTGGCATGTATTGAAATTTTTTACGCAACATGATCAACCTCGTCCCCAGGGCCCTTTGTCATATCGAGATTTGAGACGAGGTTGCAATATGATTACCCCACTGATCAGTGGATTACCCCCAATCCATGGATGTACGTCTAAATTGTCAGCTAATCAAAATTTGGTCCCTGTGCTGTGCTGAATGATTGCAACTTATGAGATCCTGTCTCCAGTTTCACGAAGAAGAACTGTTCTAATCTTCGGCATAGTTTAATTGATGTGCGCAACTCTTAGGCTCAAGTGATAGAACATTTAATCAAATGCATTTTTCGTCAGTTTCATAAGTGTCGCTACCTTTTAGGGTGCCACTTTCTACTTTTAGCCTGCACAAAATGAAACATTTTGAAGCTGCGCAGGAACCAGAAACAATAAGCTGTTCTACTTTGAATTGAATACATGGAATGGAATGATTAGTTAAAGGTGTGTCCGCAGGATTGTAAAGATTCTTGACCATCAACCAGTTATCTAGGTCAATCCACAAATTTGTGATATTACGTTTCATGTTAACTATGTCCAAGCATCGATATCATCAACATTAGGAGTGTGATTTCAAATGATATCTTCTCAAATTTTACAAGGTCTAAGTGCGTGACCTACAATCGTCTGTCGAAGCACGTTCCTTCTTCGTTGTCTGGGTTCAAAATTACAGGTTCAGAAGATTGAGATCCTGGTCCCGTAAACGCCGAGCCTCTTTCCCATGAGAAGTGTAAAGTTATCGCTGCATTGTTTTCTGCAATATGCAAGTTGCTGTTTATTGCTGCCTGAGTGAGCATTGAGCACAAGCACAAAATCTTGATTGACCCAATTTCTTGTGGCTTTTACGCAGTTTGATTGGCCCCCCAATAATTGAAGGAGGTGCGCCTAAATCTTCAGCTGATCAAGATCGCAACTGGTGGCATCGTTTCTCGGCAACTTGCTTCGTAATTCATTTTGCCTTTTAGCACTTGCACGAAGAAGAGAGATGTCTAATTTTCGTTTTAATTCGCCATTTCAATTTATAACTACCGTTGCTTTAAACCCCAGTGCAGGTGGTGGTCGCTAAACTTCCCAAACAAAATTTACCAAATAAAATGCCACTACCATATATAAAATGATTCGCATATTCAAAAGTATACATCTTAAAGAAATAGGATGTCGTACTTAGAATCAAGCAATTGGGCTCTCAGATGGCATAACATATACTTTCTGATACTTCAAAAAATCTCATGGAAAAAGCCCTAGAATTGGAAATTTAATATGGGCTAGTTGAAAGAAATTTGTGCCTTGCTACAGCTCACGATCTTCGGGCTCAGAATATTTTTTACCAGGGCACATAGTCAATCTTCCTTAGCCAATCAGATTGCGACGAAACTTCTGTCAGCTCATTTTCCACACCTAAGAATAAACGATGATCAAGGTTCCCCTGTGGTCTATGATCTGCGTTACGTCGAGGTCATAATTCAATTCAATTCGTTAATCAAATGTAACCTTTGACTCATAATGGATAAAACGAGAATACCATTGTCAAGTACCGTTACTTTGCGATAATCCCTCTATAAATAACACATTAATGTACGGATACGTAATGAAATCTTAAACTGCCATATCAAAAGGATTGACAGTTCTTTCAAATAAAAGCTAGATCCGATGCAAGAATAACATTTTAGTGAAATGTTTGCTTAGCAAGTAAATGTTTTTCTCGTATGGCATTTTCACATGGTACACATATAGTTTCAAATTTTCAATATTTGATCATTCATTTCATTCGCAATCAATGCATATTTAGAGTTGATTTCAAGGTTATTTGAACGAACGATCGTCAAGATTCCTTTATGCCACAATATCCGATCCGATTTTTCAAGATACAAAAAGTTTGTCATAACAAATTGTCATATTTGTCAAATGTTGACAATTAAACTAACGATTGACCTTTCACATTATCTTTATGAATCCGTTACATCTTTTACTAGGACGACGGTCTTGGCTCTCAGAAATTAGAACGCTGTAAGTGCTCTGAACCTGGAACGCAGTAAAAGGCTCACCGAAAGATTGCAGAAAGAGGTTTGGATTGGAATCCTGTCTTGTCACTTTATATCACTCCACGCTTCGACAAGTGGTCAACTCGTGTAGGCGGAAAGTCTCTCTTGTCTTTTAGCTGAGGATTTAGAAATGGAAGTCCAAGAAACAGCTCCTTTTGCTGCGGAAAGTCTGACAGAAAGCATGGAAGAAGCAAGCGATGCAGTCCCGCTGAAGCCATTCTCCGCTTCGCAAGTTTCGCTGGTCTGCGAATCACTTCTCAACACGGGTCAAATTGAGCGCCTAAGCAGATTCCTATGGGCCTTACCTGCAGACGATAGTGACATCAATAAAGACGAAAGCGTCTTGATAGCCAAAGCAGTTGTCTATTTCTACCAGAACAGTTTTAAAGAGGTTTACACCATCCTAGAAAGTCGTAGATTCTCTAAAAAGCAACATGAACGCCTTCAAAGTTTGTGGAGAACTGCTCATTACATTGAAGCTGAAAGGCAACGAGGCAGACCGCTGGGTGCGGTCGGAAAGTACCGGATTAGAAGAAAGTTTCCGCTGCCACGTACAATTTGGGATGGTGAGCAGACGACGTATTGCTTCAAAGAAAAGGCAAGGAGTGTGCTGAGTAGCGCATATGAGAAAAATCCGTACCCATCTGCCAAAGAGAAATATGAACTGGCTAAATCGACAGATTTGACTGTCACACAAGTCAGCAACTGGTTTAAGAACAAGCGACAACGAGTGCGTGCTGCAGAACATCGACAGAGGTAAGTTACAACGTCTTTGATAAGAATGATCAGAATTTATGCTAGAAAAATCTTCAATTGAAACTGCAGTATGAATCCTAAATTGCATTGAGTAATAAAACTATCTGCAAGACCATGTTCGTCCGACATTAGTCACAGCCAGTCTTCCGTATTTTGTGCCTTGGTACAAGATGATGTTGCATGATTAGTGTATGTACGGCATCATCCTCAGGGAGAGGGTTATCTTCACCTATCATCTGATGGGGACGTGCCATTTTGCCTGAAAATTGGTACTCATAATTCCGCAAATTTTCAAGAATTTCAAGGGTCATAATTCCTCAAATTTAATGAAATTCTGGGCCTTAATTCAGCAAGTTATGAAACATTTGCTGTAATTCCTATACTTTTGCAAATTTTTCTCTAGAACAGGACCCATAACTCCGCAAAATGTCTGAAAATGATACCCATAATTCTGTAAAGTTTCTGAGAATGATACCCATAATTCCGCACTTCTTAATAATGTACCCCTAGAAAATGGCACGCCCCGTACCACCAATATACAAGATACCCACGAGACATCATCCAAATAGTCTCCCATATAGTCTAGCCATGGGTATACTTGTGCACTGTTCAAAATGTCGAAGAGCTTCCCCTATATCTATATCACTACTTGCAAGGTAAACGACGCACTTTCTTGCTTCATATCATTGCAGCTTGCCTACGGTTCAGAGTTTTCTCATTCTCATTGTATGCATTCAAGATGATATCCAAACAAGGGCAAAGTTTATTTCTATTTGTATCGAAATTACAAATGATAGTTATCGATTATCTCTTTCGGCTTTGCTTTATTTGTTATCAAACATCGATGATTGATTTACACAAATAGGGTGTACCTTCTGTCTTTAAATACCCTGAAATACCTACCTCATGAGTACAGTAAGAAGTAGGAACGTTGTGGGATGATGTTGAATTAGTACAAACAAATACTGGATGACGGCATAGGCAACAAATCTTGATTGGCTGAAAAATAGACACGTGACCACGAATTGAGCCGATCACATTATGCAAGAACTACAACAAGCGCAAATTTAGGCCTTCTTCCATGTTTTTCATCCTTCGAAATACTATTTTCACGATGAGGAGATACCGGGTAGTCAAAACACTTTATCCTCTGTTTAACAAATTTTATAGCAGAAACTATACCAATTCGTAGAATTTTAAATCCTTCATCTTAATGGGGCTTCAACTTAATTTGCGATATCTTTCTCATAGTTTTTGATACTTTATTTCTCTAATAATTTTTGTTGTAGCCAAAAATCTCTTTCCTCGAAGTGCTCAAAAACAGGCCAAAAATGTTCTGTTCAATCTGATACAGTTTTCACACGAAGCATTCTCTCTCGTCCCTAATATTGATTGGAGAGAAATATCTACAAATATAAACATCTATCAGTTTCCATGTCATTTTAAAGCAATATCCTGTGTCAAAAAACATTCATTTACCATATTCTAATTGTTGGAAAATGAATTTAAGAGAGCCATCCAAGTCTATTTTTTAGCCAAAGCCCAATGAAACCAATTTCTGGAAGTTCTTTATTTGAGAGCAAAGTAATGCATTGTAAATTATTTCCGAAATTAAGCCAAAGCCTCAGTCAGGCAATGGCAACCTCGTCCCCAGGTTGAGGCAATGGAATTGTTATTTGTGAGTTGCCTAACTTTGATGCATAGAACTCAACGAGATTTACTTGCTTTCCTTCAGATCAAAAGACTGCGGTGATGAAGAAGAAGGGACCCCAGGCAGATCCCCGACTCAAGCTCGCCTGCTTGGATTCAGCACAGATGAACTACAAACACATTTTCCTTTCTTGTGTAGATCCTTATATCAGCAACCACAACAACAGCAAACCTTACCAGTTTATCCAGTTCCAAGATGGGTTCAAAGTCCATCGAGTCCTTGTACTTGCGCGTGTGACTGTTCTAGGCCTAGGCCTGTGTTTAACCGCTTCCTTACATGATGTGTAATTTATAATTAGTTTCGTTAATGATTGGTAGTTTGAACCTTAAAGCAGTAAACTTGCCAATATGGTTTTAAAAAGAAAGTTTTGAATAATTCAAACTTAAATACAGCTTTCTAGAATTATACTTGGTTTTCCAAACGATGCTTGCACATATGATTGAATACACTCATTTTTTATAAGAAATTTGGCTCCGAACTTTGTAGTACGGTTTCTTAACTTTGGGTAAAAATATTACATTTAAAGTTTCTTGCAGAGTTTCTTGATTTCATAAGATTGAATTTCACAGTTTATCCCAATTCATTGATGACCTCAACAATAGCTTTGAACCAAATCGTAAACTGAAGTCACACTTTTAATATTATTTGAATTAGTAATGCACTTTTTGATTAAACATTTTACAACTGCCAACCAAAAGTTGAGCAAGTTTCTTAACCTCTGATCGCTTCTAGTAGAGTTTCTTAATTTTCTGGAAGAGTCTACTAAGAGTTTCTTATGAGCGGTTTCTTATAAAAATGAGTGTATTGGAGATTAGAGAAAAAAGGTGTGGTCCATGAAGTTTTCAGAGATTCCTTCGATTCCTTCACGTCAAGGTTAAATCATTTTGCTGAGCTATTAAGATTAATTTGTACATGAGCTGAATAAGATTTTTACTGTAAATGTAACAAGTTGATTAAGATTATAAATGGTGATGTATAGTATTTGTGTATTTGTGAATGAAATTCGCACAGTTAGAGCTATTATAAAAATGAGACATGTGATATCTGTTGCCCCTTTTTGTCGTACGCAAACTTTGATCAGCTTGCTTCTACCAGTTTTCTTCGCATTGTTGTGTGTATTACTTGTCAGCATCGGGCTCAAAGCTCAAATCTTTAAAAAGGTGTGTGTAAAATTCATTTACGTTTTTCTTTGAATTAAATGGCTTGAAAAGAACTCAGGGTACTTTCCTGTAAATCTGTGGTGGAAATTTTTTGATATCTTGATTATTTTCAAAATGACAGCATTTACTATATTTAAGGTTGTGACGTCATAAAATTTCTAAATCCTAAACCCGAACAGCGACAGATTTCTGCTTGCCACCATATTGTAGACCTTCATTAACTATGGTTTTCTTGGAGATTGCATCATTTTCCCTCTATTTATTTAGGATTTACGACGATTTAAATTTTTTTAATTTTCCATGAATTCTCTCAATAAAAATATAAGCGCCACCATTTTGAAAATAATCAAGATATCAAAAGATTTCCATGGTAGATTTACAGCAAAGTACCCTAAGTTCCTTTCAAGCCATTCAATTCAAAGAAAAATGTAATACAATTTTACACCCACCTTTTCAAAGATTTGAAAGATTTGAGCCCTATGCTTTACTTGTCTTTGTGCTTTTGCAAGCGTAAGATCTGGCAAATAAAACTTCTGAAAGGGAGGGTCAAAGAGTTTGTTCTTGAAAGGAGTTTTTTGAATAGCACACGTTTTCTATAAGAAAATTGGCTCAGCCTGTAATGAAATGTTCAAATTTTAGTACTGAAAGTTTCTTGATTTGCTTCTTATTTTTTTGGGTCGTAAATTACGATGTAGTTTACTGCTATAGATATGTTTCTTGACATATAAAACAGTATGTGGCAAGAAAACGTTTTATTTTGGGCTCAAAACATAGAATTGCAGTGAGTATCACCCAAAAATAGTAGGGTTAATGACACCTTCGCAATATATATTTCGAATGTAGCTTTTACAAGTTTCTTATTATTATAGTAGCCTAATAGAGTTTCTTAAATGTTCGGCCATAGTACTAGTACTAGTTCCTTCATATATAAAAAAATGTGTACCGAGTCATTTGGAGTTTCCTTTTTTGATAAAAAGACACAGAAGATGACAAATGCCAGTACCTTGTCAGGCCTGTCAGTGGTGGTGGAACTTATGGAAAATATAGAACACATGCTTCTGAAGGCATATAGCTATATAACTATATCATATAACTATAGCATATAGCTATATAACTATATATAGTTGATATAGAACACATGCTTCTGAAGGCATATAGCTATATAACTATATCATATAACTATAGCATATAGCTATATAACTATATATAGTTGATGCTGATATTTTGAAATGAATATGTTATGAAATCAGCCAAACTGCAACTGGCAAAATTCAAATTATGTTGGTGGCAGACAGGAGAAACTGGCAGCAAAGTGTTGCGCACATATAGAATAGTAATCGTATTTTTAGGAACATTTTAGTTTATTTTGGCATCCCTGTAGATAAAGCCGGAGGCGAGGCTGTCCTCGTGCTCATCCAGCATAGAACATAGAAAATGGCGGACGGAAGACCAGGTGGTGGCGCAAATATGAATGGCGGATCTGCTTCCGAAGGTTTCTTCCTTCGCGAAAAAGGAACAAGAGAAGAGCTGAAGATTGCAGTAAATGTTGCAATTGAAAGATTCCGTCATGATACAGAACAAACAGAGATCACACTTCCTTCTTCGTTAACAGCAGCAGAAAGAAAATACGTTCACCAATATTGCCACAAGTTTGGATTTAAAACGCAAAGTCATGGCCAGGGAAGTCAAAGGTAAATTGAGTGGTGGATTCGCTGTTAAATGAACCTATTTGCTCTGCAGACGTCGTTATCTTAAATACCTAGAAGACTTTATGAAATTGAAACCAAAGCTGCTGAAAGTTTGCCTCTTTTGGCCTTGCCCATGCAGTTTGGAACTTCCTCCCTCCAGGACGCACAATTATCCTATTGTCTTATCTACTCTCCTTTTGTTTTATTAATTATTCAATAACAGTTACCTTTGTACATATAGCTCATCCAGAGTGCATTCCATGAGTTTGCCCTGCCACAGATTCCTGCCAAGAACAAAAGATTCTATTGTTATTATTATCGTTTTGTCCTATATATATATTGTCTGTGATGATCTTTTGCCCACCACAGATATGTGGCGGAACCTACATAGAATGCAGTCCGGTAGCTCATATGTCATGATGGGGATGTCATGAACTCATTTATAATATCAATTATCATACCAATTTCATGACACGCATATCATATGAAAACCAGATAGAGCAAGGCCCATCAAGACAGCAGATAATCTGAATATTTTCAAACGAATGATCAAAGAATGGGATGGTCCAAACTGTAAATGTAATGTCTGTAAATACGAATGAATCTATAGTCGTTATGTGAATATTATCTGTAAATATCCCAAAAAGATCCTTTTCGTGTAATATTTAGTAAATTATTTCCTTTATTTATGTCTTTTGTTAATCGCTGTATATTAGTCTTCTTTGTACATTAACAGCAGATAATCTGAATATTTTCAAACGAATGATCAAAGAATGGGATGGTCCAAACTGTAAATGTAATGTCTGTAAATACGAATGAATCTATAGTCGTTATGTGAATATTATCTGTAAATATCCCAAAAAGATCCTTTTCGTGTAATATTTAGTAAATTATTTCCTTTATTTATGTCTTTTGTTAATCGATGTAGATTAGTCTTCTTTGTACATATTTGTAAATAGAAAGCTAGAAATATTTATCGATTTAAAATAAGTATACAACAAAAACAAAAAACAAAAAAGGCACCTACCTTCCTGCCCAAAAAAAAGGGGGCTGCCCAAAAATCCATTTCTTTCACAGATAGCAGAATTTGGCCGCCAACTTCTGATACCTCCTTCCCCTCCTTAAGGGCAATTTTGTGTACTTACCTCAGTAAAAAAATTTGAAATTGACGTAACCTTATATCTTTGTAAGCAGGCAAGACTTCTTTGTCGGCTCTTTCTACCTTAATTTGACATTATCCAAGATAAAAAAAAGCCCCTCGCGGAAGGGGTCTGGGTATTCTATTATTGGCATGTATTTGTATTTGATGATTGTATTTGATGATTTTGACATGTATGTGGATATTGTTTAGCCGGAGGAACAATAAGGTGAGTAGGAGTTTTCTTTGTCCTATTTATGTATATTCATAGATGACCTACACTTAGCTCTGTTGATTCACTTTAATGAAAGTTTACAAAGTATGGTTGAAAAAACTTTAGGTTGCATTCCTTCACGCTCCATGCAATGGCCAGGTACTCTCCACGCCGTAGGTTATGCCAAAGAAGAATTAATTTATACCAGGAAAACGATAGTTGTGTTCAATTTAATCATATTTCAATTGGTTTCTGTTGTTTTTCCTCTATTTTTACACTCCAAATTTCACTCCAAAGATCTTTGGGCCTAAATGTGCAGAATGCACCCTGGTTCACACTTAACTTATTCTTGGTGAGCCCCCTCCCCCCTAACTGCCATACTCCACTATCTGTGGCAAAACAATTTCTGAATGACCCCTAACAAGTCGTTGGGGTGTGTTTGGCAAAAGGATTTTAATATATGTCAGGCGTACCAAAGTTGATGGAAAATGTGTAATTTTAGACCAGAAAGTTTGTTTTTCATATTACGCTAGTGGTTTAGTGCTAAATCAATAACTAGAGGGAGCTGCAGGGGGCACCAGCCACCAGAAAATAGGATGAGGCTTAAATGGAGCCAGCAGAAAGCAGGGTCTAGGGGCTAGCTCCTAATTGTTGGGACTCACACTGTCATTTCATCGTTCCACATTAAATCCTAAATCTGATTGCTGTGTAGACTGGAAAGTTTGACAACTGTACAAGCATATTACTAAAAAGGAAAATGGAACCTTAAGTTTATTTTTTGCGCATCGCAGATCTTGCATGTGCATAGCAAACTTTCTAGTCTGGTAGACTAACAGAGTTGGTTCTCACATGAAATTTCAAATAACTGACTACTTGTATGCATCTGCATGCTATATGGATGATCATTGCTTTGAGAAACGCTGTAGACTTTTTGTTTTCAAGTGGTGCATGCACCCTCTGTACGATCTGATCCCAGCCTGTTCCAAAACACAATAGTTGAAGTCCTCATTGTGACTTATTGCCATGGATATGTGACAAATATGTCTTGAAGTATAACTGTAAACAAACAGGAATTCCTTTCATGCCTGATAAAATAGAGAAATCTGGGAGAATTTGTGTCTGCTTGATGCAAACAAAATGAAACCATATTGCAAGAAGTGCTTGCAGAATCTATTCAAAGCAAAACTCAGGCTAAAAAGGCACTTCTTTGGGCTACTTTCGCCTGAATTCCATTGGCTAAACCACGAAAAGATATTTTTATATTCTAACTATAGTAATTTTGTCTTGTTTGTTCTTCTACAGGACATTAACTGTATCCAAGCAGGAGAAGTCAGAAAGTACATCAACAAGTGAGGTAAAATTAAGCGGAAATAGTTTTGATAGCATTGATCTTTTGCTAAAAAAATTTCCTGTCACAAACAAAGAAAAACAAGATCTAGGTCAAAAGAGAGTTTTCAAAGGATCAGGGCATGATAATAATAAGGCAATCACAAAAGAAAGCAAATATATTCTAGGATCGAATCCTCAGAAGGCTAGGGAAAAGCAAGCTTCAGATGATATGCAACTGAACAAAATGATTGTTGTTACTTTTAGTAATCCTTTGCTGTTATCCCTTATTTTTTTTATTGTAGATTTATAGAAAATGAAGGTTTGTAGCCTTAGATGTGGAGAAACCAAGTGTTTCTTTATAATAATTTACTGTAATTGATGAGCCAATTCAGAGCTGACTTCTTTCTTATTTGTTGTTATCCAGATCCAACAAGTCTAGAATAAACAATGCTGTGCGTGGAGCATGGTTGTTGACCGCAGTTGGATCAAAATTTCTCATGCAAAATGGCTTTGTGACGCAATGAATACAGAAAATAGCACAAAATGGAAATTCAAAAATTTATGGCATAACAAAACTTTGCACAAACAAGTGGAACTTTGCTTTTGATGCTAGTTTGTATTGTATATATAACAGAAAATAGTTTGGTTTGTCTTTTTGCCAGTTAAATATGCTAACCACAAATTCTACACTTGGCACCACTCATACATGCATGGGTCCAAAAGTCTTAGTCCACCACACCACATTCATATGTTTTCAACATGCATTAGAAACCAACATGAAACTTGCCCAAATGTAATATGGGCACCCATGGGGGCAAGGTGGCCTGTTGTCCGCAACAATTTAATTTCAAATTAAAAGAAGATTATTAGTTAGAAGCTTCATTTTTGCAAGTTCTATCTTTTCTAATCTTTTTGTAGTCGATAGATCTTATTGATCATTGACATCCAACGTTGTAATCTCTAGAAGTCTCTCAAAACAGTATTGTAGCTATTTTGATATATTTATTACCAAAAGGGGAAATGTCAGCAAGCAACTTGCAAATTTGACATTTGTTCTAACTGCCTAGTCTTTGGGCTCCAAGGATTATATGAAATTTCACAATATCTTACTGTATATTTATTGTTAAAGGAAAAGCAAATCACACTTTGTGTTTTGAGGTCTCATAAAAAGTTGAAAATAATATATCGCAAAGAAGATAGAGAGAAAATGTCATGGAAACAAGACAAGAACTTTTCACATTGTGCAGTCTTTCTGAGAAAAAAAACTAAGTTATTTTTACATGAAGTGTTTTATGGCGTACCATAACATAATCTTGAATACCAAATTCGAACAAATTTAATTTTGGTTTTTGATAAATGATAAAAACAACTAAATTTTGGGAGTGGAATCAAGACTGTTAGACCCAACTGTATAATAACAGTAATGCTTTTGAAAATGAAAATTTACATACTACTGTATGTTTCAAGTGAGAGTTGTAGGATAACTAGATAATTTTTATACAACTAGTGAAAGCACCAAACTCCAAGTATCATATTCTCAAATATTTTAATAATTTAACCTGAAGGTGACACCAGCCTCCTAATTTTGTAAAAATAGGCCTACAGTTAGTTCTTTACAAGTAATTTATCATAAGAAACATGTTTGTCCTCTCTATCTAATAGTTCAAAAACAAAATTTGGTTCTGTCTAACTTTGGTATTGACATTACTGAAGAGTGCCAAATAAAGAGATCAGCCAGGAAGGGTTATTTGTATTTACAAAATTTTTTTTTACTGTTTATCAGGCATATGTAGCTGCATGCTGTGTTTTAGTCAAGCCCTAATTTATATAACTAACTTTGTTTAAACTTGCAATTAAGGTTACTGCCCTGGTTAATATGACCAAAAGTCTCATTTTAAGTTTTTTCCTTTTATCAATAATACAGGGTCGAAGCTACAATTTGAAACCCCCCCCAGTCAATATCTAAGCACTGGAAGTAATGATAATTCTTAGTTAAAGATAAGAAACTAAAAGTTACAGTAGAGATTTATTCCTAAATAGGAAGGGATTAACGATAATCACTTGACCTTCAAGATGAAATGATTGCGACATTAGTACTTAGTCACACGCTTCATGTTGCTAATGGCCTTGACCCGGTTTATTTTGTGGTCTGATCAACATTGAAGTCACGTTTTAACCCTATCTGACCTGGGTGTTTTGAAACACTCAATGCCTGGGGGGGCGGATTCCGCCCCCCCTGCTTATCTCTCTTGTTGTACGAGATATGGAAACAAAATTTGGCACAAAGGTAGTTCATTATATAAAAACACTAATGGTTGCGTCAGCACGAGGTTTTGTTAACCTCGTTGAACATTTGCTAGAATTAGATGCCGATCCTGACCTCAAGGATGTGAAACAGAACTGGTCGGCTAGTGACTGGGCAAGAAATTTCAACCAGGGGCAAATCTTGCGTATTTTTAACCACTACAATGAGGTGCACCATGAAGAAGCAGAGGAAGTAGTCCCAGAAAGTGAGGAAGCGATTGAAGTTTCAAAGCGTCTTGAAATGTACCACAATACGTTTGATGATGACAAAGTTGACCATAACCTCATCATGGCACTTATCTCTCATATTTGTAAAAGCAAGCAAGATGGCGCTATTTTGGTCTTCCTTCCTGGGTATGATGATATCGTTGGCATCAAAGATCGCTTGTATGAAGATAAAGAGTTCTCAAAGCAAAACAAGTATACTATCTACATGCTGCATTCAATGATGCAACCATCAAATCAACGCAAGGTTTTTAGGAGACCGCCTACAGGTATTTCAAAATATTTTCAAATAGCTGTGCAGCGTGTAGCGAAGTATACATAGCAATAACAATCAATAATTTATATATATGAAATACTTAAACGCGAGAGAAAAGATACACTAAACGTATCGGGCTATGCCCTTCGTCAGTAGTAAAGAAACTTAAGGTTACTGCCCTGGTCATGACCAAAAATATCATTTTCAGTTTTTTCCTTTTGTCAATTATGCAGGGTCGAAACTACAATTTGAACCCCTCCCAGTCAATTTCTAAATACGGGAAGTAGTGATAAATCTTGGTTAAAGATAAGAAACTAAAAGTTGCGATAGAGTTTTTTCCTAAATAGGAAAGGATTAACGATAATTACTTGACCTTCAAGATGAAATGATTGCGTGTTAATCCAAGATTTGCGGTTGTAATGTTCAAACTTTGCCTCGTTGTTTCGATTTATTGACATTAGTACTGAGCCACAGGCTTCGTGTTGCTAATCGCCTTGACCCGGTTTAGTTTGTGGTCTGATCAGCATTGCAAGTCACGTTTTTAAGAGCCATTACTAAAGGCCAGCTTTCTCGGAACTGAAAAATCCTCTAGTAGTAGGTACTAAGTTTCTATTTAGGACCCTCAGGACCAATCAAATCATGAGAAATTTGGCGCATTTGGAGATAATGCATGTAGCTATCAAAGTGTGTCTGCATTTTTTTTACGATCAACTGGTCTGGATTTTAGACCGAACAAAGCTGCCGGGAGGGCTAACAAACTTAATCCAATTATATCAAAATTCTCAGACACACTTTGGCAAACAAGGAAAGGATCTATCGGCTTAAGTTATTTTCGTGATTTTACGGTCTTGCTGGGGTCCTAAATAGCCTTTGAAGGAAGGGTATTTTAAAATCATGAGATCTTTGATAAATGATTTACTGATGCTTGTTTCAACTGGATTTCCACATAGGGCTATTCCTAGTTAAATTACGCATCGAATGATGTATGGGTTCGCTATCATCAACGCACAGTATGGTCCTTGAGAGGAAAAAACTGAAATTACTGCCGCTGTGAGGGTGGGCAGTAACCTTAACAGAAACGAAGAATATGGAAAAGAAAAAGAATGTTTAATAGAATGGGTGGATCGATAGTTAACTACTGACGAAGGAGAAAGCCCGATACGTTTAGTGNACTGGTGCTTGTTTCAACTGGATTTCCACATAGGGCTATTCCTAGTTAAATTACGCATCGAATGATGTATGGGTTCGCTATCATCAACGCACAGTATGGTCCTTGAGAGGAAAAAACTGAAATTACTGCCGCTGTGAGGGTGGGCAGTAACCTTAACAGAAACGAAGAATATGGAAAAGAAAAAGAATGTTTAATAGAATGGGTGGATCGATAGTTAACTACTGACGAAGGAGAAAGCCCGATACGTTTAGTGTATCTTTTCTACGGCGTTATAAGTATTTCATATATAGAAATAATCGATTATTATTGTTATTTTAAAATCTTGACCACATTAATATCTAAATGTTTTGGACGGGAAAGTTTCAGACAAAAACTTCGGACAAGGAAGTTTCGGACACTTTTTGAAAAATCGGAAACCATTACAGCTCATTGATCAAATATTTCGCTTGAAATAAGGTATATTTGAGTAAAATTAACCTAATGTTAACCAAAGATTGGCGTTGAATTCTTCAAATCGAAGTATCTTGAGCAAAATTATAGCCAACAATCTTTTCCGACGCTTTTAAAGGCAATGCGTCAAAATTGTTTCGGACAAAATGTTGTCCGAATCTTTAACCGTCCCAAACTTTTGGATTTTAATGTATTTTCATTTTCTGCTGGTCTAAATATTTCTATCGACCGTTTTTTCTTCCCTTGCAAATTTCTTCGCCTCTGCCTAAGAATAAGTTAGAAAATGTTTCTTCCCAGACCAAAGCCAGCATATTTTGAAAAATAGTTATTTACCCCTGTAATATTTTAAAGAGTGATCAGACAGCTCGGTGGACTTTGAATGATCGCTGACCACCCAGTGGATTTCAGCCAAAGAACGTTTTGCTTTTGTCGTAAGACACCAGCATGCGGAATTCATGCTCCCAAAAATGTTTGTGACAAAAATCTTCCAAGGTTTTTTAGACTGATTACATGAGTCTCAGTTTTCCGCATTGAATTGAATGATATTATGAAAATGAAAACATCAGATTAAAAAAGTTGAACGAATACAAGGAGTCACGTCGTCAGTCCAGGTTGTTTTGTCGTACTGCAACTCTCCAGAAAAAACTTGAAAGGTATTTTGAAGCACTTTTCAATGAGTTGTCAGAAGAAGAACCTATTGATGGTCGACAGAATCAATGTTCTCAAGACATTACCTCCTGACCGTGTATCATCTGATATCTGTTATCACTGGAATTTGTGGTCCCTCCAGGGTTGAAAAGGTTAACTTGGTTTACCAATAGTCGAAACAAGTTTTTTATATTGTTTTCATCGCCCTTCTTTTTCCTTTTTCAGGCATTCGCAAAATCATTCTGTCCACAAACATTGCCGAAACAAGTGTTACCATCGATGACGTCGTATTTGTCATTGACTCTGGCAAAGTCAAGGAAAAGTCATATGATGCACTGTCATCCGTCTCGTGTCTAAGGAGTATATGGCTTTCAAAGGCAAGTGCACTACAAAGACGGGGGCGTGCTGGAAGATGCAGACCAGGAAACTGCTATCATTTGATGAGTCGCTGCCGTTTCCACAGCTTAGCACTGTACCAAGATGCGGAGATTCTCAGAGCACCGATCCACGAGTTATGCTTACAAACAAAGTTGCTTGCGGCTGTCAATGTATCTATTGCTGATTTTCTTGGGAAAGCTGCGGAGCCTCCTCCGTTTATGATGATTCGAAATTCGGTGTCATTGTTGAAGTCAATTGATGCGCTTGATGACGACGAGGAGCTTACAGAGCTAGGAAAAATATTAGTTGATCTGCCGATTGATCCGAGACTGGGGAAAATGATTTTGTTTGGCATCATGTTGAAATGTCTTGACCCTGTGCTTACCATTGCTACTAGTCTTGCTTACAGAGACCCTTGTAAGTCGTTCAGTCTTTTCTTCCAACCATTATTCTTTGGCTTGGACGATGTAAATTTTTAATGAAATAAGGTATAGTTTCCTTTTATTCATTACCATCAAGGATGCCTTAAAGGGAATCGACATAGTGAAACGCTGGCCCGGGCCAAGTTGAAAATATGGTCTATTGTATTTGATACTGTTGGCACGTTCCGTTTCATTGTGTAGCTAAAGAAACAATGGGTGTGTAGGCGTCTTCTTTAGCCTATTTATAGCGCCAACTCCATATATATGTATATATATATATATGCTTATGTCGATTCCCTGTAACGTATCATGGAGATGGCATACATTTAACGCAACAAGTTTCAGACGAATACGTTTCGGAAAAAAAGTTTTCGGACTCTTTTTCACAGAATTTCGGATTTTCGGATTTCTTTTGAAGAAATATCCGAAACTATTAACGTCTGAAATTGTTTGCGTTTACTCATCATTCCTGTATTCCTATTTTTGCAAAATAGTTTTTGAAGATTTAACAAACGAAATTAGATTGATAGACAATTTCTAGCAAGATCTAGATCCTGTAGACAAAGAGAAATGCGGTTAATGTGGTCTTGAGGCCAAATACATTTGAGAAGAAAGAATATTGAATGTTGATCATCTTAGACTATCATCTACCAGTTTCTGACGTATTTTAGCGTTGGGAATTTATAAGTTTTAATATCATCTGTCCCATTTTAGAGTGCTTATTTTCATACTGCTCTCCCTTATTTGATTTATTTTTGGAAATTATTCTTGCATAGGAAACTAGCTTAGTAATCTGTGCATCTCAGCAAAACTTCTAACAAGTAACCGTTTTTTTTATTTATCCATAAAAATATCTATGCAAAAACGTATTCACATTATTATGTACCATCCGCAACGGGAGAGGACTCAGGGTTATCTTGCTCCCATTGCGTATGGTACTTACAATTCAACAATATTTTCAATAGACAATACAACAAAAGACAATAACAATACAACAAAGTACAAGTCAACAATGAACAATACGAGTAACCTTGTTTTGGCTTTACCGCAAATATGCTGTTTTGATTTTCATAAGAAGATCAAAACGAAGAAGAGGGTAATTTAAGAAGAGGGTAATTTAAAGATGACTTTTATGTTTGTCTGGTGTTTATTTCACTACGATCATTTCCATCTGTTTTCAGTTGTTCTCCCTACAAAATCAGAAGACAAACGCCATGCTTACTCAGCAAAAGTGAAATTCAGCGGCCTCTCATTCAGCGACCATTTTGCATTAGCAAAAGCATACAAACAGTGGAGTAAAGCACGCGAAGAAGGCAGCGACCGGTCTTTTTGCACCAAGAATTTCTTATCATCCGCTGCCATGGAGATGGTTTCAGGCATGCGCAATCAGCTGCTCAGTCATTTACGAAATCTAGGCCTTATTAGACAAAGAGGTGGTGGTGACATGAAAGACTTGAATTCAAACTCACAAAACTGGTCCGTGATCAAAGCTGCTGTTTTGACGGGGGTTTATCCTGCGATGCTCCAGGTTGACAGAGAATCAGGCAAGATCGTTAGTGACCTTGAGAAAAACGTGAGAATACACCCGTCATCTGTTTTATCGCCCTCTGATGGTAAGTTGTGCTCCCTCGTACCTTCTGTTTGTGTCTNTGTTCTACAAATCCAAATCATCGGAGAGAAGCCACCGAATTTTGTAGGCTTGTTCAAACCGTTCTAGGACCAAAGCTGGTGAGCATTTTGAAAAAGTTAACCCCTTTTAGACCGACCAGGTGAATAGTTTTTACCCTCAAGACAATGTCAAAGCATTCCCATTTACTGCGTTGTCTGCGTCTTGTTGCTTACCAAATTCTTACAAACCCAATTGTTTAATAATAATTACATTTTTCATTGCAGCACACGCGAAGAACATATCATCAGTCAATGCGAGCATTGTTTCCAAGCTTCCTTATGATTGGTTGTATTTCGATGAAATGACGAGGATGCACGTTGCCGTACAAGTCCGATGCTTATCTGCTGTCCCTGCGGTTGCAGTGGCCCTCCTTGCTGGCCCTTCCCTTTCTTTAGATGAAGATACATTCCTTCGTTCAAGTGATCTAAGGGTCGAAGGGAAAGGCAAAATCGAAGAGAGTGATAGGTATGGAATGAACTATTAGTTTTGCTGTCGACTTAGGCTGTCTCTAACTCGTGCAGTAAATGTACGGACCTATGTGGAGTAAACTGTAATAGGAAAGAGAAAACACCTACACATGCCATTGTTTCTTTAGCTACACAATGTCCACGCACTTGTCGAGGTTCTCAAATACATTTTGCTAACCATAGACTACCCAGACCCCTTCGCGTGGGACTTTTATCTCCGTTGATTCTCTTCAAGAGAAGTGAGAGTTATTTCCCCAAGGGGGAGGGCAATTGAAATTGTAGTAGGGATGTGCTGTCCCGTGAAGAGAAACCATAAAAATTACTTTTCGTGGTAGAACGTTTGTAAAAAAAAACCGTCGTAAAAGGGGTTTTTATTTCAGGATACAAAACGGCTTGAGATGAAAGGGTCGAGATAACGGATATTGTTTTCTTGAAAACACGATGATGGATAACCCCCTTATGCTTTGACCGTGATTTTTTGCTACATAGGAAGTTATGGAGGGACCTCTGGTTACGGCTTTCGAAGAAACTTGATTCTGAAAAGCTTGAAATTTGGTGGGTTTACAGTGGATTTCCAAGACTGTAGACTCAAAAATAATTTAGGATCTTGGAATCAGGGTTTTTATACCGTGGAGTCAGTTTGTTGTGTCATTTATTTTTCATCTTTATTTTTATTTTTCATCTTTATTTTAAATTTAAAAAATTGATCTTTAGATATTTGAACAAAGAAGGAACCATGTTTTGGAACACTTTGTAGTTATTTGGTACCTTTTCATTCAATAATTGCAGCAATTACCTTTACAGTGACAATGAAGATGGGACAGCAGCTGAACCCAAAACTGAAAAAGCAACTTTAAAGATTGACGACTGGATCTCTTTCCATGGTGACGATGATGTAGTCGAGCTATTAATGTCACTACGGATCAAATTCTTATCATCATTTGTTCGACGAATTTCATCAGATGGCCGTGCGTGGTCGCAATCTGATGACGCTGTGGTGCAGTGCCTTGTTACTGTATTAAGTGAAGAGGAAAACACTGGATCGAGAAGCGATTCTGATTCGAGTAGGAGGCCAAAGAAGACGGTTGATTATGATAGGAATGAAAGATCAGTGGCTTGGGGGTCTGGATATAGAGGGTCACCGCGCGGCAGAGGGGGTAGAAAGTATGTATTGCACTTGGCAGTGCGTATATGGAAAGTCATTTTCATTTATTTCATTTTGAATATATTTTCTTATCAATGTGCTTAAAGTCTATCTCAAATTAGATGTCACATGAGATTTGTGATAACGCAAAATTACTCGTGGGAGACTCTTTAATTGTTTTTGTTCACGGGCATTTTCACGCGACATCTAATTTGAGACAGACTTTAATTAGATCTCCAGATCTTTTTAGATGTATACTACAATGTTTTTCTAAACTTTGGAAGAAGGATTTTCTTCAATATAGACATGAAGCATCCAATGAGCTTTTGTACCAAAAAGCTCCGGCTGCTTTTGCGAAAATGTTCAAACCCTGCTCCGGCTGCTTTCCTAGTGCATTAAGATTATTATTCCTATTCGTTCAAACAATTATTCTAGATCCGTGCAGTGCAACGATATGAAGATAAACAACTAAACAGGGCGAAGTATTTACTTTTTCTGTGTGTTTTTATGAACTTAGACTACGTTCACACGATGCCGGTGCTTTTTGAAAACGGCAAAAATTGTTACGGATAGGCCTCCTGTTTACACGAAAACGGCACATTTTTGGCCGGCAGAATTTGAAAACGGCAGAATTTGAAAACGGAACTCTAGCCGGCGTCGTGTGAACACTCGAAAACGAAGCATTTGAAAACGCTTTCAAAACGAGGCTTATTGATTCTTTAGGCCCAGATAAATTTCTCTGTCGTCATAATCCAGCCTCTTTGTCGCAGAAACTGCAAAGAGATTGGTACCGTCGAATTTTCTATCAATTTCAAATTGTGCCGGTATCGTGTGAACACTACCTAAAATTTTGGTACCGTCACATTTTTGCCGTTTTCAAAATGTGCCGGCGTCGTGTGAACATATTCTTAGTCTCCTTTGTTTCAAATACTACATAGAAACACTACTATTTTCATCCGACCTAGGGTCTATCTTTCAGATTTGAGACATTGGCCACATTTGACTACTTAAATTTTCCCAATTAACCAGTTCATCAGTTATGTAAGATCTTGTGAAAAATAACCAATTTGCACGAAGTCAGCCAAACAGTGATAAAAAGTGTATCAAAATTCTCATTAAAAGATCATTTTAAATTAGAGAATTTTCGCAGGAACAAACTACCCATAATCGCAGCATATTCGCGTTTCTACGAGTAACCAAACGTGTTTCAAACATTAACAGTGAGCCTACTCTCTTTCAGCCAATACCAAAGAACCAGAGATTACGATAATCAACGACCTAGACAGAGCCCCCGTGATAGGAGAAACGGCGAGTACGACGGAAGATGGAACGACGACAATAGCAGACAAGGGTCAGACGAACGCAAAGCCATAGATGTGAAAGATTCCAGCAACTTCACGCCAAAAGCCGATC
Organism: Aurelia aurita; assembly: GCA_004194415.1. Lineage (NCBI taxonomy): Eukaryota > Metazoa > Cnidaria > Scyphozoa > Semaeostomeae > Ulmaridae > Aurelia > Aurelia aurita. Next base: position 417,607 of record REGM01000207.1, on the reverse strand, counting down.
GATATTTCATTGTCAAGTGCAACAACTACAAAAATCTTGAGATCGCCATGTCTCGAGGGATCTGGGCAACAACCAAAAGCAACGAAAGAAAGCTTGATCGTGCTTACCGCGACGGGGGCAATGTCTATTTGATCTTCTCAATCCAAGGCAGTGGAAATTTTCAAGGATATGCGAAAATGGTTTCTGAAGTGACTGAGAAGATTTGCTCGGATTTTGGATCGGTCAATCTGGGAGGTACATTCTCAATTCAATGGATATGTAAAGGAGACATTCCCTTTCCAGTACACACAAGAGCTGACAAATCCTTGGAATGAAAACAAGAAAGTGCAGATCAGTCGGGATGGACAAGAGCTAGAACCATCCGTTGGTGCTGCGCTGTGTTCACTGTGGGATCAAGTTGGACAGCCCCTTGCATTGCAGCAACAACAACTCGCCGCTGGGGCTGAATATCCAGTAGATGCTATGGCTGCGATGTCAACAGCACAGTTAGATCCTGCGCAGGCGTATGCTGTTGTCGATGGTCAAACGCAAGCTCAGGTATAGTGTAAAAATTGTTTATATTGCTATGTCTGATTTCTATTATTTGAAATGATGTAGAGTACTAGATACTGCGAAGCGTAGACTTACTAACTGAGTCTCTTGTTTCCTTGCACTTAAAGGGGCTCCGTCTCCAAATTTCGTGGACACGATGATTTTGCAGTTTTTTGATAGGCAATATCATACAGACTTTTATCTTTTTTTTCAAAAATGAAGGCGTTATTTTGAAGATAAATTCTTGTACTTCACAGAGGAACAAACCAAACATTGATATCTTTTACGATTGCTCGGATATAAGTGGATTTTCAACGGTCAGTTTTTGGTGGCTTGGGTGAAGAAACCAAAAAAACTGCAAAAGACAATGGACACGTGCCTAAAACAATGGCATTTACTGTTTTGTTTGCACTGTGCCGACGGAACCCCTTTAACCTTGCTGAGTAGTGCGAAGTTACATCATTCAAGTCAAAAACGCAACTTAATGGATTTATACCTGAAACTTTGATTAAAGACAAATGACGGATATATAGCGCCTGGTTTAAAAATAGGACAGAAGATGTCTGAGTGGCCTCATTGTTCAGTACATTTGATAATCTCTCGAGGTCATCAAATACAATGGAATACAATAGGCTATATTTGGATTGCCCAGGCCCCTGATTTAAGTCGCCTTATATCTCCGTCATTTGTCTTTAAGGCTTCTGTCAAAATGTCGACGCCACGAGAGGACCTATGACAACCAATACTTGGCCGTACAAAGTCTTATGACATTTTCGGTCACTCAAGTGAGCCAATAACGACAACAGATTTGATCAGGGCTAGCAATGCGAATTTAGCTCCAATCAATTCGCAATAAGTTTTAAACAAATCCTGAAAAGTTAACTTGAACATAGATACCTTGCTGGTTGATTTTTGTGCTTCCAAAGTTTNAAGACAATGGACACGTGCCTAAAACAATGGCATTTACTGTTTTGTTTGCACTGTGCGACGGAACCCCTTTAACCTTGCTGAGTAGTGCGAAGTTACATCATTCAAGTCAAAAACGCAACTTAATGGATTTATACCTGAAACTTTGATTAAAGACAAATGACGGATATATAGCGCCTGGTTTAAAAATAGGACAGAAGATGTCTGAGTGGCCTCATTGTTCAGTACATTTGATAATCTCTCGAGGTCATCAAATACAATGGAATACAATAGGCTATATTTGGATTGCCCAGGCCCCTGATTTAAGTCGCCTTATATCTCCGTCATTTGTCTTTAACAATATCTGTTGCTTCCTGAGTCGCTTTCGAAACAACTTCTTCCCCGTGTCATTGTATTAATCTGATAATGTGATTTTGATCTAATAAAGTGCACTATTAAACGTAGCCAATAAGATGCCCCTGATAGTGATATGATGTCATGATGACAGACTTGCCAACTCAAACTTGTTTCTTTACAGTCTCTATGTTTGCTTGAAAAAGCTTAAAGTAGGAAGATGTTGAAGGTTTCACATTTAGATAAGGTTAGAAATGAAAAAATCTTAGAACGAGCGAATGAACAGAAAAATTGCTATCAGAGATTAAATTCAGAAAAATGCAGTACTTGGGCCACAGCATGAGATCAAATGGGCTTCATAGACATATACTCGAAGGACAAATAGAAGGAAGACCAAGGCGTACGTGGTGTGGAGATGTGGGAATCTGGACAGGAAACAAGTATGACATACTTGCACGGAAGGTAGAGGACAGAAATAGTTGGAGAATCATGGCATCCAGAGCCTCATTTTGACAAGGAACCCTATAGATAGACTAGAATCAATTTTGACGTTACCTTCCCTTTGTTTTTTGGTTAGCAGTTTATGGCTAAGTAGCATCTCCACTGATTAATCGTTGACGCTGTAAAATGGTTTGCAAATAAAGCAGTCAGTATTTGGCTGACGGGCCTAACGTAATTAAACAATTGAAAATATTCAAGGCAGATCTTACTAAGAGGTATCCCAAACCAAACAATATCTGAAAAAGTTGCCACAAACCCGAATTCTGAAGTGTAAAACGTACTTTTTCATTTTAAACAGGTTTACATCACCAATGAACAACAAGCAGCCGCCCTCTACGGAGCACCATACGCCCCTGCAGAAGTCCACGAAATCCAAGCGCCATATCATCCCCAGGCAATGTATGCACCTCCTCACATGGCTGGTTTTGCTCCACAGCAGATGATGCCACCGCGGTACCCATCCGCAGAGATGTACCCGGTCCACCCGCAAGCGTTTATGCAATACAGACGACCAGGAGGGTATGCTCATTACTATCCACCCGCGTACCAGTAAACTGCCTCGCTTTCACATAATGGCTCAGGTAGTAAGTACCTTATTACCCCGCATTTAAAAGCATATATAGCCTGAGGTCGGGATAGATTTGCCTTGAAGTTGTGAGCCTGATTACCCGATATACAAAAGGTTTGAAAGAATACTTAATTTTAGAAAGAATTTTCATTTTTTATTTTTTAGTCACGGTAGCCTTGTCAGTCAATGAAGACTGCGTTATAAGGGGCCGTGGACACGCTTTGATTGGCTAATTTATATAGTAACGTATGCAAAAAGTAATACCCCATTCACACTTACACGTTAAACCAGCTTAAAGTAAACCATGTTATCGAATGGGGCCTCCTAATTGGTAAATCCAGCAAATCCAGTGCATTTGATTGGTTGAAATTTAAGCTGGCTTAGATAAAGCTGGTTTAACTGTGTCAGTGTGAATGTGGTATAACTCTTCTACTTCCATTGTTCTTTAAAACCTTGGCTTTTATTATCTAAGCAATAAAGAATAATGGCAAAACTAAGCATCCAACGCACGATCTTTCATTTTGATGGCGATCTTTTGGATGCTTTTATATGTGGCGTAACAAGGTACGCGTTTAGTTGCCATCTCTGTATGGCAGTCAAGTAGTCAAGCTCTAAATACAATAAAAGGAAACTGCCGTATTTGTGAATAAACTGTAGAGACAGGAGATCCCGGGGGGGGGGGCACTTGACCTCAAAATGTACGGGGGTGTGCCTCTGAGATATTGAAATATTCACCCTGTGTGGGAGCAATTTTTTTCAAATTTTACTACCCTGTCTGGGAGCAAACTGGCAAAAAACAATAGCAAAATATCAAATTCCTTGTCAAAATCCTGTACGAGA
>REGM01000207.1:374728-404481 GCA_004194415.1 Aurelia aurita | reverse complement strand
ATAATATAATTTATTTAACGTTGGCGAGTATAATAGCAAAGAAGCTAATTAAAGCCAACTATGTACAACCTATTTACAAAAATCTAAAATCTAATATACACGAACTTACATATAACCAAGGTTTGCGATAGATATTTTACAAAGCCTGCAGTTGCATTTGTCTGTAGTCGAGTTCTTTATGCCACCCTTAAAGATGTCCAGGGCCAGGGTGCGGGACTCTTTTATTTCATTATTTGTAATTATTTCACTTGGTAATGTTTGCCAAAGTCTACTTCCAATGTATCGTATGGTTTCTATACCATGAGCAGTTGTATTTGCCCTTGGTACCAGAAGACCATCGTTGTTTCTAAAATTGTAGATGTTCGTTGGGCCACTGGACGACGACTAGACGACTGGGCCACTTGATTAAATTTCATTAAAGAATTTGGTATGTGGCTCAGCTGGATGGTAGAAGATTTGAATTAAGTTTCTATGATGGCTGTCACCTTTTTTCTCTCTGTTGCGTCTGTCTCTGTTGCATCTTGTTAACTGCCATCTGATCATCACTTCCATCACAGCTTTTCTTCGGCTTCCTGTACCTAACTATATTGAATTTCCAAGCAACAGCATATAAATTCGGATTTCGCATTTGACCCATCCGTGTATGCCTTTGATCATGAGGATATTATCGAAACATGTAGCACGTCAAGAAATATTCTTAGTTCGCATTCGAATTCTTACAGACGACATGCCTTGACGACATTCATACATGATATGACATGACATAATTCTTTTGTAGAATTCATACAGACGACATGTCACGTGACTTTATCAATTCGCTCGAAAATCAGACTTGGGGTAACATTACAAAACATAGCATTGCATTGGGATTTTGAGAGTGTTTCGTTTATTTTTCGAAAGTAATCAATTCTAAGCTTGGAAGCTGTTCAAATCATTCCAAAACTTTAGCAGATAGATAGGCGAACGTCGAAAAGGCAGTTTGACTTCAAAGAAGCGACGAGTAACTCACAACTGATGGAATTTTTGGCGCTGTTTACAAAATTATCGTCGCAAAGGCGAGTTTCTCACAGCTTTCTTGGACTAAATTTCTGGTTTGCTTTCAAGAACAGCTTATTCGGTGCAAGAATATCATTGGTTTGGCTCTGACTGACAATTGCTACCTATTTTTTCCCTATTCACTATCGCGAGGGAGAAGATAAGAGCAATTTTATGCAACTTTTTCCAAATTTGCTATAGAAACGTATAGAAATTTTCTGAAGATTTACCCCAAAACATGATGGTGTCGTGTTTTCATTGCTGTTGTGACGTCATGCCGTCTGGATGAATAGCTCAAAGATCTATTCATATGTTTGAGGAGAGGACAAGCTTGCTCATTTTATGTGCTCGCTATAAAAAGTTTTCCTCGATATCTAAGTTTGTGGGAAGATGAAAATAGGACGAAAAACCTTTGATAAAAAACAGCTGCCTTGCCAATCGAGGACAAAAGCAGCACCTATATCGATATTGCCATGGGAATAGTTGCAAAGAATTTGAAAAATTGAGGTGCTCTCATATGACAGGTTAGAAAGTTTCGCACTAAGTAAGTAGAAGGGGCGGGTAGACTCTGAGAAGCTCTGCCTCTGCTAATCACGAAATGCTCGATACAAAAACAAATTAAACCATTTAAATCAAACTGTCGCAAACTAACATAGAAATGGAGGTCATCGTCTTCATAACTAGATGTGGTTAGAAAATTCAAAATACCTTGTTTAGAACTTTGATTAAGCTTACGATCAACATTATCAATAATTAGCTAAGCTGCTTCTAGCCTGTATCCAATTAAACCTGCCACACACTGAAATAGTCACAATTTTATGAATATTTATTGTAGATGAAAATGCAAACAGTTTCTGATTTATAAATCCTTTTATAAGTAAGGTACCGGGTGAGTAGAAAGATATTTTAGTTGCAACTGATGAGAGAGATTCCGAGCTGCTTAATTTAGCTTCCGACCTATTTTACACATACCATTGAACTCTACATTCTCGAACTCTGAAGGGAATCAATCTGAATCAATCTGAATCAATCTAAATCAATCTGAATCAATCAATTTATCAATCATGAGATGGTATTAGCATTTAGAATTACGGAGAATTACATTTAAAAATTGTTGATTGATAAGTTGATTTCATTTAGTTCATCGCATAGACCTGAAATTTGATTTTGTTGAATAGAGTGGGCGCTNTGGCAAGTCAAATGTGATCAAGAATATCAAAGCCCTGAGAATGTTGCGTAAACGGAACTGACCAACATTTAGATAAGGTATTGCTTTTCTTTCCAATTCTCATCGTATTGTCCACTTTCGTTCTAGTGTTTTCAAGAAAGCAACTACGTTCAGAACACTGTTTTTGACGTTATCCATTTATACGTACCGGGTGTCCCAGAAAAACGCCACAGATTAGAAAAATTCTAATGCTTCATAATTTTCCATTATCTTTTGCTCAAATGCTGGAAGCTCTGGTTTTGCCCTAACAGCAAATTTGAAGTTTGCTGATTTTTAACTCTACAGCCAAGTTACCAAAAATACTGGAAAATATATCAAAATTTATTTTAATTATTGCCGATTTAAATAAAAATTGTTTGATGATGAGTGTAAAACAGTTTGCATTAGAATTTTTCAAATCTGTTGCGTTTTTTCTGGGACACCCGGTATATTCGGTGAAAAGCTTTTATCCGTTTTTGTCTGAACCCAGGTTAGAGAAAGCATAGATTTGATTGCTCGTGCAGTCAATTTAAGATCCTTGAAATCTAATTTGCTAGCTAGAGTGAATTGATGCCTTGCAATGCCTGCCTGTCATTCACTTACATTATATGACGTCTGCGTGGCGTCAGACGATATCTCAAATTCATTGCAAACTCGTCCTGGTTAAAAGAGTTAACGTAAGTGAGTGGCTACTAAACTTCGGCTTCGGCGTTTTTAAAGTTTTTGAATTCCGTAAATGGAATCATGTGAAATATTGCAAGGAAGCTGTATGACCGTCATCAAAATATCATGCATCTTTATTTAATTCTGCAAAATTCCCTTCTAAGCTCATGGGATTTATTTGCAGCCACCAGACTGTTTGACTCCCAAATTCACCTTATTTGAAAAGAATTTGGCGCCTGGCGACAGAAGGACTACACTTTATGTCCCATCTAAAATCCCGGCTAAAAATGAATTTCATCTGAACTCTTTCTATATGATATTGCACATACAATTTGTCTGTCCAATAAGTCATCTTGTATCCAAAAATCAATCCAGTTCTCCAAATTCCAACAGTACCTTTATTAATCTTTGTCTTAAAACCCATCTTAGACAAGCTGCCTTGCTAAATTATTCATTTCTAGGATATATGTCATTTCAAAAAAGTTCCAAGCAATAAATCATTTTTTTCAATATGCCCTTCTTCTTGTGAAGCTTGTATGAACAAGATTTAATTTGAAATAACCCAAATCTTGAGATCAAACTCTTGTAAACACAAATTTTCAACTTTTGTTGGTAAAGCTTGACCTCACTGAAATTTTGCGCGGATATAGTTTACGCCCACATTTATTAGAAACTGTCAAATCACATAACTGCAAGATCCATTTTTTCATCAAAACTTCAAATTGCTGGTCGAAAGTCTCAAAAATCTTTAATTTTGCGTCATTGCAACTTAAAGGTATTTTTCAATTCTTTACCTTGGGTTTCAGACCTAGACTTACGACGTGATTCCTTGTATTCGTTCAATTTTTTTAATCTGATGTTTTCATTTTCTCTCATACAGTTTGAAGCCTTAGTATCATTCAATTCAATGCGGAAAACTGAGACTCATGTAATCAGTCTATTTCAGACCCAGCTAGAAAGGAAGACTACACAAGCGTACCAACCTTTAAAAAAATTTGAATTTGGATGGCTAAGCAATTGTTAATAGCTATCGTTATGTTTTTTTTTCATATACTTCTTTGTAGAAATGAGACCATAAGTTTTTAACTGTTTTCTGTTAGAATTTATCGTAAAAAGAATCCATTTTCTTTCTGAGCCATGCGTTGATCTTATTTGCAAGGTAGAAGCTTTATTAATTTGCGAACTTTGTTGATCGTTCTGTTACATTTATTACCATTATTATGCTATAGTTGATCCAGATAAATCGAAAATCAAGCGCTTCTCGTAGGCCTTTCTTGTTCCTAGAGAACAAGGCTAGATGAGATGTTGTAACAATACCACTAATTTATTTTAGTTAACTTTGTAGGCTGTTTGCGAATTGGTTTATCAGTTGCCCTTCCGACAGGGAAATATATTTCTCAATGAAGGCCCATCATCAACTTGGTACTTGGTCTTGTTAGACAGGACCAGATTCCACTGCTTGGCTAGTTACAATATGTATAGGACATGGCTGTTTACCTATAACACCCCCCAGTAACGACCCCGCCGGGCATTAAAAAGACAGCGGGGAAAATTCCCCAATTATAAATTCCAGGTTGGGATCACAAAAATCACGGCGGGGAAGAGCGAAATTTAGGCGGGGAAGCAAATTTTCTTGGCGGGTCATCATTTCACCTTGGCGGGGAAGAGTTTCAGCGGGGTCGTTACTGGGGGGTGTCCTATAATTTGAGGAATAAATCAATGTCGGACGGACAACTGATCAATCATTTCACAAACAGTCCCGTTAGTTAGCTAAGAAGAAAGTGATTTGCAAGAGGATACGAAGCGATTTCTGTGGTCGATTAGTTAAGACGCAAGTGTATAAATCAATAATGCCGCATAACATGCTCTGAAACCTGGGTACCTGAATTGGCCGTGCTATAAGCTTGAAGATGAGCTTCGTCAACTGATATAAGATTTTATGGAAGTCTATGCTTGAATCGAAATTTCTACCTCGGCACTTCTTTATTTCTGGCTTAGAGCAAGAGCAATAGAGCTTTGAACTACCTATGAAAATTTTGTTGAAAATTAAATACCATGTTGCTTGGGTTTTAAGCAAAAAATATAAAATTGCCGCAGAATAAAATTTGGATTTATCCATCTTCCTTCGATAAATCCTTAATTTCGTGCGCAAACTCATTTTAGCTTGAAGCACGGCACATCCTGGTGCCCTGATTTAGAATGAGAATTCTTGTTAATGCAAATTTTATGCTTTCTCTTTCAGGCCCTGCAATTCANGCCGTTGATAAAAATAGCCGTACAAAGACAATAGACTTTGACACGCACCGAAACAGATTTGGGTAAATGATCTATGTCAACAGGAAATACTGATATCTGATTGGCTAGAATTTGACCGCAAGTGGCTTGAGCCACTTTTATATGCTTACATTCCCTTTAAAGAGTTTGAATTACCCATAAAGAAATCAGCTTCGCTTGCTTTATAATTCAGGCCTACCGATTTGATTTCGTTCGTGACAGGCCTGTGGCCATGAGCCTAATTTATTCTTGAATGTTACAAACAAATCTTTTAAGATTTATTGCGGTTTAAGTTGTAAGAAATTGAACACTTTGAAGAAGCGTTATTTGATGGTGTAGTGGGGCCTTTATCTTTGTAGTGAAATGATACATTTTAATCAAATTCTAATTGGACCATAGATGAATTGAAGAATTTTCTGATATTAGAAATAAGTGATATTTAATGTGGTTATTAACCATAATTTACTTCTTGCTCATTTGTCGAAATAAACAAAATTTTGATTTCACTTTATTTTGACTAGCAAGACCGCATTTGGACAAATATTATGTGATCTCTACCGAACTGCGTTGCACCATAGTCAATTCATTCTATTCTCCTCCTCCCTTCTATTGACTATGGTTGCACTTGTTTCGTTACAAAATCTGTTGTTGCGATGTTTTTTGTCCGGGGGTCTATGTTAAAGAGCCATTGTAAACCGAAATCATTTGCAGAAGCGACTATGATGGTATGGAAGTTTTATATTTTGTGACTATGTAGAACCTTAAGCCAACTGTAAAAATATTTGATGTTAGCCAATGAGATAGCTTTTGGACAGTGTCTCTCTAAATAAAAAAATCAATCTAAAAGTAATCCTCGATTCGCATCTTTGGATGGTTTGAAATTCGGCGCTCCACTAGAAGGCTCCTAGCAATTGTCCAGGTAGGTATGGGTAAATTTGTACTCAGGGGTGTGAAATCTACTCTTAAGAACCACACATCTCTTTGTCATATCGGAGACCAAGTCCTTTTTTCCAAAATTCACCCTTGCTATCCTGGTCCGTAATACACAGATACATATTTTGCCATTCGTAAACGGTGCCCGGGTATAGATTTCCTCTGTACTAGGATAACCAAGCAGTGAAAGAAGCTGTACACAGGCTAACTATTGTTGACTATCAATATGCTGTAAGCGCACTTGATAGAAGCACTCCTCTTTTTGTAAAAGCATTCCTCGTGAAGCAATTTGTGGCCTTCACCAATCCAGTTGCCAGTGAACTCTGTACTGGCAGTTTCTACAATGACATTGCACACAGGGAGCACCTTGGTCCAGCATATTTTTCATAGCATTTGGTAATCATTACCTTGGTAACATTCCTTTTTTACATTGTAGATGAACAGAAAGTGACGCCATTCACCTGTCAATGTTCCTTGAAGAAATTTCATGCAAGTATCATTTTCAATTCCGAGACGTCCTTCTTTACCCTATTCATTCTGCAAGGTAAGTNGCACTTGATAGAAGCACTCCTCTTTTTGTAAAAGCATTCCTCGTGAAGCAATTTGTGGCCTTCACCAATCCAGTTGCCAGTGAACTCTGTACTGGCAGTTTCTACAATGACATTGCACACAGGGAGCACCTTGGTCCAGCATATTTTTCATAGCATTTGGTAATCATTACCTTGGTAACATTCCTTTTTTACATTGTAGATGAACAGAAAGTGACGCCATTCACCTGTCAATGTTCCTTGAAGAAATTTCATGCAAGTATCATTTTCAATTCCGAGACGTCCTTCTTTACCCTATTCATTCTGCAAGGTAAGTCACTCTATTCACTCTTGATCAAAGATGGCGAAGAGATGCCAATCCAACTTCATGGAGCCTCTGCTACTACTAGTTTGGCCATTCTGCATCGTCCCTTTTGTCAAACTGTTTAGATTTCTTATGCAAAAACAGTAAGTGTACTTATGCTGCTTAGACAGGGCATTTAGATACCTAAAGTTGCAATTCATTTCTCACTCATTTTACTTATTTCTGCCTTCCTTTTCTTCTTCTCCAAGCCAGATTGCAGAACCAAATTATTGCTCCTAATTTTACTACTGTAAGATACGAATACCTCTGAGCAGGAAATGGTTTCTTTATTCGCACGTGCATTTGTTTATCCGTTAATCTAAAGGCACGATCACCGCTTGCACGCGTTCCGCGCAAAAACATCTGCGGCGCGCAAACCCCCGTCTTTGCAAAGCCAATGGAACTGCGTGATTGACCGCCCCTTTGTCCGGAATTTGCAGAGAGTCAGCGAACAGGTTGATCTTGGGAAAAAGACTTTGATACAACGGATCGCAGTCTTTAACGGCGATACAAAATATCGTTGCGGCGTTTTGCTTTCACGGTTCTCCATATAACTGCGTATGTGTAAAAATTGAGCTGTCTATCCATGTTAAAAGCATACTTGTGAATATATGAAACATTTGGGCTGCGTAAGAGGCTTGGTTGAATTGTTAGAGCTGTGATATGATGTCAGCTGGTCAAATCATACAGATTAAGCGATAGGAGAGAAGTTGAAATTCAGAAAATCCTTCTAAGCTGTTGAATGTACATATGTGTAAAGACAGACGCGAAGATGTATGCAAGATTCCGCTGTTCTAGAATTATAGGACTTTTTCTTCGAATTGCTGCGTTGGAGAGCGTTCTCTTTAGCTGGACATCAGGCTTGCATACGGAAACGACGTTCAATGGAACGCAGCATATTGGCTACCCAATACCGTCACATGAAATGGGAAGTACTTCAGACAGAATTTTGCTGTCTTTCAAAACCTCAGAGCCATATGGTGTCTTGCTGTACAGTGGTGGAACGCAAGGGGATTTTGTAGCTTTAGAGATCATTCGTGGAAAATTGAGGTAAGTTCTCTCAAATTGTTACCCCCAAGAAAATTACTCGCTTCTCTAAGGCAAAGAAGCTGATTTCTAGAGCTTTCTATTTTTGCATACAATCGCGTAGGAACATACTTTTCCTGGCAATATTACTCTTAGGAGGTTAAGTTAATCTTTTCTATTGTACCTCAATAAAGAAAGTTCTCTCAGATTTTACCACTAAGGAATTACTCACCTCTCTAAGTCTAAAACAAAGAGGCTGATTGGTAGAGGCTTCAAGTTTTTGCGTATAATCGTATAGGAACACTCGATTTCTTGCAACATAACTCTTAGAGGGGTAAGGTAATTTTTTAAACGGTACCACAATGAAATAAGTGCTCTTACCCTTAAAGTGCTCTTGCTCTTCCCCTTAAATTTGACCCTTACGAAATAACTTAACATTCTATCTCAAATGGTTTGCAGAGCTTCCCTACATGTCTGCATAGAAAGATACAGGAACACATTATTTCGCAACATCGCTGTTAGAAGGGTAAAGTAACGTTTTCTACTGTACCTCTAACGTGTAACCAAGCCATGAATCTATTAAGAAAGAGGAGCTGGTACATTTAGTTTGGCGATTAGAATGCCATGCCAGGTTATATTTAAGAGCGCATGGTCACTGTGTGGTTCGAGGTAGCATTCCTGGTGAGGACTGAATTCTCCTTTAACGAATGAGCAAATTTTTTAAGGCCTAGAAAGCTCCATGGACATTAGTTTTGTCTTTTGGAAAGTTTAGTCATGTTTGTGACGGCAGTTGATATTTTTTCTTGATGTTGGAAAATAGGCAAAATTTCCGATCTTCTATGAGTTTCCTAAAAAGAGCAATGTTTTACCTTCAGAAAGATATCAGAAAACGTTCTCTATATTACAGACGGTTTAAATCATCGACATAGTATTTAGTTCAATGCGAAATAGATCCGACAGAATTTACAACAGCATAATGGTCCATTTTTAAGAAGAGAAAAAGGGTCCCCCGAAGTGGACGTTTTTCATAGCGCTTGTTGTTTACCCCTTTTGCTACTGTTAAGCAAGAATGAGTGAAAAATGCAAACTAACTTTGCCTTCCTACAAAGATCAATATATTTTGTCTTAATCAAAAAACCATTCAGGTAGCCAAAATTAACAGCATTAATGCTTCGTAAAAGAATTTGAGTGATTGAATAAAATTATCGGATTTTTACGCAGTTCATTACGAGCAAATCAGTTATTTCCTTTTGTAAAAAAACCCTCTTTGTTCATTGGCTTTGAGTATATCTTTGATAGCTACCGTTACTCGCCGGTCCCTCTATCAAAGGCTGCCACACCCGTAGAAGCGTAGCGTTGGTCTTTGACGTGGGTGCGTTTGTACTTCAACGGTCAGCGATAGTGATGGTCGAATTGTGTATTTTCACCAAGTTGCATACTTTTATCACAATTTGCACGATTTTTCAACTTATCAACCTCACTATAGCAGACCTGGCGATGCAGCTGAAATGAACTGTCCAGTAAGAATGGTAAGAATGCTGTTTTCATTTTGACTCAAAATCACTAATTTTAATATTGCTACCGACATTCATCCTTGCCAATTTGGTCAATCCAGATTCAGAAAGTACAGCCAAAAATGTACGATTTATATAAGTTGCTATTTCCGCTATACAAAAAGCGTACAATGGGGAGGGTGGTCTGAAATCAGTCCTTGGAAATCTCGTACACTGCCAATGGCAGTCCTTTGGCTTTCATAATAAATCCTAAAATCCCATTGGAGAAATTAATTTGACCCCTCATTTCCACTGAGATGGTAGTCCGTAGTAAGTGAATTTACACAACCAAGTTTATGTAGACGGCCAAAGCTAGAAATACATAATCAAAGCATCTTATATTTAAGTTTTATTTTAATTCCCCCGGGAAGGAAATCCTCCCTAGATATCGAACGCTCGCGATCAGAAGAAGTAAACAAGAAGGATTTTGGGTTGAAGCAAACAAATATTTGTCCTGTAAACAAAGAATACTTATGATAACGTGGAATCGATATGGCTGATTTTAGACGGAGTGAACGTTATCTTCAAATCCTTTTCTGAGCTTCTGTTGATTACAATGACGTCATTTTGACGCAAAGTTTGTTGTTGTTTGATGTTTGATTGTTCGCCATGATTTCAGCACTTGGATTATAAGGACCCTTAGCTAACCGTGATCCTTTGTGGCCTTCGGTATCATATGAAAGTTGTTTCTGGCCTAGATTCTGTTTGTGTTCAGTTTCATTTGGCTCGCAAAGCATTGTGGTTAGCAAAAAGTTTTCAAACACCTTTGCATTATCAATTCTCAAATTTCCTCAATTTCCATTCCAAGTTTTATCGATTTTCTGCTACGTTTTTCTATCAGGAAAGTTTTATTTTGGCTGATATTCCAATGTATTTTGATTAAAGTTGGTAACAACATCACAATTAAAGCTGGATTTCCACTAGGTATGAATCTTCTAAGCGCTACATTTTCAACAGATTTTGTTGGCTGATTCGAAGGAGACGTCAATCAAAGAGCTATACTCGACATTAGGCGATAGCGCTAAAGATGGCGGCGTTGAAGTTCTTACCAAGATGCATTGCGTTCCAATTAAGAATCTTTCACGATTCTATAGGATTTTGATTAAAGAACGCAATGCATCTTGGTAAAAGGTTCCTCGCCACCATCTTTAGCGTTTTCGTTTATTAAAATGTAACGGGCGAGATATATTGCACGTAATGGAAGTCTACTTACTGATTTTATGAGGTACAAGGCCTACATTTTGAGTATTCTCATTGCACAGGTCGCAAAAGGACTGGGAATTTGTAATCCGATTTTTCAAACCTTCTAATAGACGATAAGGCTGGGTGAGAAATCTTCTGTAAACGGGGCTATTCAGATCACCTAGACGTGTACAACTCAAAGTGAGATTTTAAAACGGGTAAAAGTTTTTAGGCTTTCTGAGTTGGTTGAAAGACCTCTCTCTGTGTAACTGGGAGCAAAATTGATAAGACGCTAAATTCTTATGTTGCAAAACTATTGTAATACTGAACAAAGCGTAGTAGCTAGCTTCTATAGTTTGCTGTTGTTTCTTGTTTGTAGCTTTCAAATCCTTTAGGAAGGCTATTTGTTCTCGTTTGTAGGACAATAAGTCGAATAGACGATTAAAGATGGCGTCGAGGAACTTTTTACAAAGACGCATTTCGTTCCAATTAAGCTTTAACAATTCTATAGGAATACGCAATGCATCTTGGTAAAAAGTTCTTTCCCGCCATCTTTAGCGTTATCATCTATTGATGTTTTGCTTTGAAGAAGTGTAACGGTGTTTTCTGGTTTATCAGACTATTCACTAAGAATGGTCAATGAGCTAAGTGAACAGAAGGTACATTCAAGCGCATCGATTACCATTCCAAACACACCCGAAACCAAGCTGTTCAAACGTATCTCCTCCAGCCCTCACGTTCTTTATGCAGATCAAACAAAGAGCAATTTTCGCTAAAATGTTAATGGCCTAAATAACGGCAATGTTGATATAGGTGGAGTTTAAGAAGCGGGTATTCTGTTGTTTTAACTAATCAAGACTTTTAAATTCAACTTAGGAAGTGTCGTTGGCCAAATCAATCTACTTTTATGGCTTGTTAATTTGCTATTATCTTGTCGTATTTCCCAAGCTGAGAAACGTAACGTGTCAAAGAAATGATCATTGCATTCTAACAAAGCTACGGTCAGCTGCTGTTGAATTGTGAATCCATTATCCTTAATATTTCAGAAAAGTCTGAGAAATGAATTGTTTTTATCTGAGAGGCAGGCCTTTTTCACAAAAGCTCTAATTGTAGACGGATCTCCACCAGACGAATTCTTTAGCGCGAAGTGAATTTTGCGTAACGACAAATGTGCAAAAATAAACTCAAGTTTTCGCAGCGACAACGCTACTGCTATGAACATTTGAAACTTTTCAGAGATACTGGCCAATGCGTATATCACATACTTTGTCACGTAGTCTGTCGACAGGCTCTCTTGAAGATCCCAGAAACAAAACAAAAAACGAGTACCAGCAAGCGGGAAAAGAAAACCTGTAGACACTCGATAGAAAATAACTTTTCCGCTTCTAACTAACAGAAATGTCATATGCTACGCTTCTCTCCTTTTGGTGATTTTCAAGAGGGTCTGACCACAGGGAAACCAGGAAATAATTGTTGCTACAAATAAAATTTGTAAAAAAAATTGTCTTTCTTTGTCCCCTGTGCGCTTAGTAATTTTTGTCCTTTGTGCTCCGCGAAAGAGCGCGTATCGATTTTCGCGGAGCACAGGGGACTAAGGTAAAAAAATGACTAAGCGCGCAGGGGTTTCTGGTTTCCCTGTGGTCTGATCTCGGGCTATTTGTCAAATCAAACGGATATCGAAAGCAAAACGATTTTTGGCGTAAAAACTTCGTCTATGAATCCTTGTAGTGTTTTTATCTTCAGCAAGTTAGCGAATGACTTCATCAACGAATTTTTACGCTCAGTTTCCACATCAAAGAACTCGCTGTGAATTCCGAAATAATAATGCAATGTCATTGATGAATTAATATAATAGGGGGGAAGTAATGTTGAAAACAATGGTGGTACGTCACAAGTATAAATTAGATGTATTGTTCCCTATTGTTTTGAACAAAAGCCCCCCAATCTGCAGCTGCTTCTTACGGCCATGAATATAATGATCTCATTGGTTTCTTTTCTGGCACGTTTTCCAAGAGCTAAAAATTTCTCAACTACCAAGGTCTGCTTATGAATTTGCCTGTTCGCCATAAAAATTTCATTCATGCAGCAATTTGCAAAAGTAGAAACCGGACGGAAAGGCAATATGACGAATTTTTCCCACTTTGGCAAGGAAATTCAAATTCTATCTTCCCTTGTTCTCGTACTGTACTATACTTAAGTAATCTCCGAAGAAAATTGGGTTTGTGTGGGTTTGTGGGGTTAAATAATGAAAAATTGAACAACAGTGGCCCAAGGAGTGAACCTTGAGGAACACCAGCCACCTCAGGAATGCACAAGCAAACAAATTTGACCGATCATTGGGATTAAGCCACCATGTATATGAATTTGCGATTTCATCAAATTGGATAGAATTTTGTTTAACTTTTAGCACTCAAATAGGGAGATTTCAAGAAACCTTCAGTACTGGGTCAAATTATTAGTTTTCAAAAATACATGCGTCTAAAGGTTGAGGTTATTGATAGGGAATGATAGTCGCTGCTACTGTCAGCTGTTGAGGCGATTTGAAGCGCCTGTCAACCATTTCAAGCCGACAACGACAACATGCTGCAGGCAATTTCAGAGAGAACACTTCATCAAGTTCTTTCTATCAAAGCTATTGCACAAATCGGGCACCTTTTTATATTTCAACGTCTACAAAGAAATATGAACGATTTGATCATTTATCAAAACAAAAGGCGTAAAGCACTTAATCCTAACTGATAAACGGATTTCATTTGATATAATATGCTTACTTTGAATGTCGAGAAGCGAAGCTTGATTACAATTTTCATTGTTTCTCAGCAAAATGTCAGCTGCTGCGAGAGCAGGCTTTAAACGGATTTCGTAATTTACGAAAATGTTCATCAACTTTTCTATCAATCTTTAAATTAAGGCTTGCTTGCACTCCAAAAAGCTGGCATGTGAGTAGTAACTTCTGTTCAGTTGATCTGCTCAGTATGGGCTCGCTATTTTCAGCTTCTAGCTGCCGACTGTGTCAAAAACATTTCTGCGCCGAGCAAGCAAGGGCGAATTTCGTAAAACAAGGGTTCCGATATTCGATATGAGCGTGAAATCTATTCTTCAGAACGGGAAATCCCTTTGTGATGTCATGTCAGAATGCTGAATCTTTTGTGTTACGATATTCACCCTTACTCGTTGGGCTTGAACGTTAATATTTCTAAACACATTATTCATAAGAAATTATTTGGTTTCAGATCTTGCATAAACTTATCTTTATTACCGTTGTTCTTATTTTAAGAAAACATGCATCTGTTTTGGGGGTTTAATAACAGCCTCATCATAGATCACCGCTAGACGTGTCAAATTGGCTATGACCTTTCCTCAGTAATAATGTTCCATGACTCACCCAAAGGTTCTTTTGATTAGCATAGACACTTGTAAAGGCGTTTGCCCCTAGATTGCTGCTCTAAAGGTTATGCATCAGCAAAAAATTATTGCTTCCTGCTTAAATAGTATAAGGCAATGCATTTTGTTGGGTTCTGAAAGTTGTCCATTTAAAAAAAAGAAACACTCTTAAAACACTCCCTAAAGTTAACGAAATCAATTTCACAGCCACGTAATTTGTCGACCTTTCAATCAATATCCTAAACTTAATCTAGTTGTTGTGAAACTTTGAGTATGCCAGCTGCCACTAGAAAAATCATGCTTTGAAATAGCGAAATGGATTTGGCGTGTATTGAAAGGCATACTTCCCTACTTCATTAACTACAAAGTTAACAGTTGGATTCAAAAGGTAATTTAAGATTTCTTCAAAAAAGTAATCCTTTTAGGAAATTAACATTACTGTCAATGAATTCAGCTAGGTTATATATAGATAGTTTGAGTGTTGAAAACATACAGTGCGTCACCGCAAAGTATCAGTTGTTGTCCTTGAGGTCTGCTATTACCTTATGTAATTTTGCATAACATGGAAAACAGAAGGATTTGATGACCATCTCTCATGGCATCAGAAGACAACTGATAAAAGTGAGGCTAGGAATGTATTTATAGTGAGAATAAAGCTTCAAGCCTCGGTCAAACGATCCAACATTTCAGCCAACATTGATCCTGCAATTTTTCGCTGCCAATGTTGGATCGTTTGGACACCCTGTTGGATCATTTGGCCACCTTGCTGGCAGGCTCAAAATTTGTTGGAAGGCCCAAAATTTGTTGGCATTGAATTTTGAAATCGATAGGAATATTGAAAGTTCCTGATGGGAATTACTATTGTTTGGAGGTATTGTATCCTTTCTTGGCCGGGTCAGCCAACATTTGTTGGGCCTGCGAACAAGGTGACAAAACAATCCAACAAGGTTGGCCAAACGATCCAACATTGACAGCCAACAATTGTAGGATCAATATTTGATCGAGATGTTGGATCGTTTGCACGGCCAAATGATCCAACATTTCATTCAACAATTGTTGAGTAAAGTGTTGGCCGAAATGTTGGATCGTTTGGCCACATCGTAGTCTCGCTCCCACGCATGAACTGATAAATATCTACGACTACGACTCACGATCTGATTGTTCGCCGGGGTGGCCAGCGGAGACACCAATCAGAGAACATTTACAATCGAGAGCCAAATATAATGGAATGGCACTCGAATAACGCGCTTCGATTGGCTAACTGAGACAAGGGAATATAATTTATGCCGATGAACGTTGACTCTCGCATTTATCCGATCTAGGAAAGATTATTGCATAACAGCTCAAAATTAACATTGTTTGGAGCAACGAAGCATTCTTCTTCTATGTACTACTTGTTATTTTTTTCATGGTCGAATCCTGCAACCCCAAATTTCGAAGTGTTTTAGCATTGGTGTTGTCGACCATTTTAGCTTAGGCCATCGACGGGTTCATATAAAATTACTGTCAAATAATAAGACTAAGGTCCTCTTGGGTGCGACATTGCTTCAAAACTCATCCATACCTGAACAGCCGCAACATACGACTCAGGTGGTAAGTCTAATTGTAGCCCGTGGCTGTATCCTTATCAACTGTATGTACAGGTGTTTTATGGTTCTGCTTAAGTTTTTGATTAACATTGTAAATTGGCGCTGGGATACGATCTGATAAGATATTCAATTTCCTTTGATTGATAAATTGCGATGGCTAGATTGTCAAACATCAGTTTCATTCTCTAGAGGATTGATTTACTCGCGAAATATAACTTTCTTATTGATAACACGATAGTAAGAAATGACGAAATTTGAGTTTGAATGATTTTGAATTTCTATTGAGTGAGTTGCATGTACATGTAAGAAAATCATAGCAATACGTTTGGCAGTCTGTTAAAACGCAAAATGTTGAACATGTGACCGAAAAAGATATACAGCTTTGAAAAGCTGCAGTAGAAGGGCCTTATTTTCCATCATTTAAAGTTTAATAATTCTACAAAATGAAAACTCTAACTTGAACTTTGCTGTCTCTTTTCTAAAGATTGTTTGATTATTAGCTGAGGATAGAACGAGTTAAACTCAAAATTTCAATTTCGAAAAATTTAAGAGTAAGGTTATATTTTATTTTATTTGGTTTTTTATCTTTGTACTTTTGCACTACACGCAACCAGAAGAATTTTTCAAGGTTATAACAAACCTATGATAAACATAATGATAAACTATAAATGTAAATTTATTGCTGGTTCAGAAGAACTTTTGACAAGCTTTTTCCATAGTCAGGAGTTTTTTTTATTGACTATGCTTTTTCTTAAATTTTCATATGCAAGATTGAAAATCTTATTTTACAAATATCTCATTTTCACCAACGAACTCATAACAATAAAGCGCAATGACGCACGCATTGCCAATGCGACAAATTTGAATTAAATTCTATCTCAAATTACATGTCGCTTGAGATTTACGATAACGCAAACTTGATCATGCAAACATTTTAGTTGTCTTTATTCGCGGACTTTTTCACGTGACATTTAAGTTGAGACAGACTTTAATTGAACTTTATCAAGTCTCGTATCATCGCATTTTGCAAAATTGCCTCTATTATGAATTCAACTTTGAGCCTAATTTCCACAAGACGCAAAATTATTCTCACACAAGAATTTTTAGTCATTCGCAAGAGTTGTTTTGCTTAAAAGCAAGAACGATTGCTTCACCGCTAGCCAATCAGATGCCTTGAAAAAGCGGTCACTCACCGAATTTTTACTGAGTTGAAATCAGGTGCCACGCAGACATTTTCTTGGCGAAAAAGTACATTCAAGCGACTGTAAACGAGCGTTTAAAGGGGCCTTTGCAACCGGCATTCTTTGTGAATACATCCTTTTGTCGTCATTTTAATGGTCCACTAAAATGGCCGACAACAAAGAGGTGACACGTGCAATGCATGCCGGTTGCAAAGGCTCCATTAAAGTCACAAAATGGAAATCCATTGTCAAATTAAGTTTCCCAAATAGATAGCTGTGAAAATCGTGTACTTTGATTGACAAGGTGAACATTTTCCTTCCGAACAAAAGATTTGATGTAATACAGAACATGAATAATTAAAAAGAATTACTGTGAGGTACTGCTGAGATTTAAAATGAATTTTCCACATCATTCGAGAGAATCTTCTTATGTTATTGTTTTTCGAATTATCCACTTGTAAGTTCGAACAAACAGTATGCAGGTGGTTAAGCCGTTGACTGACATTTTACAAAAAGAATATCTTCTTTAAAGTTGTAGTATTGATAGAAAAAATTATACACTTTGATTGATCTAACGTCTTTGCACAAAGAGATTATTGACTTTATTATGAGCAATGTGCTTAGGAATGATGGTCTTCTTTTGCAAGCTGCTTTGCAGTGTGCATACATTAAAGATTTACCAAAATAACTTTAGCTTTGACTTGATGGATAGAACACCCAGCGGGTGAGTCAAAAAACCTGCACCTTTGGAAAATCACCAAAATTTGATTACATCTTTTTTTTAAGAAACTGCCGATAAGAAGCTTAATTCTCAGATCGCTAAAAAATTTATATACTCCAGTACTGGGAAAAGCTTACTTAAGAAACTATCACAATAGGTTGTATGTGTCTTTACACTTAAGAAACTATTTATTTTAATCAAGGAAATCCTTGGCATATTTTTACCTTATTTTCACTTTTTTCTTGTATCATATTACTCGGAAGGTACTTGAGTAATATCTAAACTTCCTTCTGAAATGTTCACGAGGGCACAGGTAGTAAACTTTAAGATTGTTATAGAACTGTAAGAAACTCGGAAGAAACTCTGAGTACTCAAATAAATCTGATAATTTTAAGGAGTTTCAGTACTGGCTCAAATTCTTAGTTTCTTATCAAGAATACGTGTATGTTACCGATCATTAAATTTCCAGTTTGTGTATGTGTTTCAAGGACCAAGTAAATTTAACAAGTTGTTATTATTTTGTTCTCCCGAGGGAGACAGACAATTCAAGTATGGCTTGAGAAACCTTATTTTGAGCAATCGTATTTTACAAAACATTGTATTTTCAGCCAGACGTCCATAATTTGCGATTTTATATGAACTTGCGAGTCTTACATGACATAAGAGCTTCATCAAGGACTTAAGAAACCCAGTTAACTGGTAGTGTGTCATTAAAACTACATTTGATTTTCATAATCATTCGTTGTGATTTCAGAAGATGCTTCAAAACCAGGTAGTTTCTAATAGCAAAAATTCCCACAAATTCAAACCATTTCAAGACTATGCAGTTATTTGGTCCTCGACACAAATGCACATAAAGAAAATTTCATGATCGGTAATAAAATCATTACATTTAACATTGAGATATCGAGAGCCCTTATGGTTACAGCTTTCGCACTTATTTGAACTTCAAAAACTCGTAACTTGGTGAATATTCAGTAGATTTGCAAAATTATAGTGTCTATGATTAATTTAAATACAAACAAATACAGTATAAATAATTGTACTTTGAAGAGAGTTTTGTTTTGTACGACGTTTCGGGCTTAAACCCGTGTCGTTATTTTTGAAGATATAAACAAATGCAATTTTTGGACATCCTGTATTTTTCAATATTTTTACACATTACCAAAACGGATTTTCCACCATTTTAAATTCACATTATGCAACTTATTGTACGACAAACTTTTGCCGTTTTTAAATCAATGTTTACAAAAACCACCAGTAAACTTGGAAATCAATATTGAGGCCCATAAAAGATTCCGCGTCTTTGCTTTGAAGGGGCGGAGCAAGAAGGTGTTATTTGTGTGTTATGTAAAAGTGCGATATCCAAAAATATTTGCCCAGCTTTATGGAAAACCATAAGATGGAACCTTTCAGGGGGAAGAATTTTTTCGTGCGACTGAAGCAGGTAGGAACGCAGAAACGAGCGTGCAACCAAATCACGCTTTTATTGGGCTTCTAAGTTTTGCTATTGTTGTTGTTGTGGTTGTTGTGTCATGTTGTGTTGCTGTTGATGCCTGGACCCAATGCTTAGGCCATGCTAAAATGGGCAACAATAGCTCCTCGTGTGGAGACCATTTGATTAAGTGTATGCTTCATATGTACTGGCCTGTACTCTCCGCAGCCAAATTCTTTTCACAGTAACACACTTTGAAATAATTTATATTTGCTGTGATTTCAGTGGTCTCAATTTTGATAGAGGTTGAAATAGGATTCCATTTAAAGGGTCTGTTTCAACCAGCATGCTTTGCCCGTGCCATCTCTTTGTTGGCCTTTGTTGTCGCCATTTTCTTGGGCCAAGAAAATGGCGACAACAAAGGCCAACANTGTTGTGTTGCTGTTGATGCCTGGACCCAATGCTTAGGCCATGCTAAAATGGGCAACAATAGCTCCTCGTGTGGAGACCATTTGATTAAGTGTATGCTTCATATGTACTGGCCTGTACTCTCCGCAGCCAAATTCTTTTCACAGTAACACACTTTGAAATAATTTATATTTGCTGTGATTTCAGTGGTCTCAATTTTGATAGAGGTTGAAATAGGATTCCATTTAAAGGGTCTGTTTCAACCAGCATGCTTTGCCCGTGCCATCTCTTTGTTGGCCTTTGTTGTCGCCATTTTCTTGGCCCATGAAAATGGCGACAACAAAGGCCAACAAAGAGATGGCACGGGCAAAGCATGCTGGTTCCAAACAGACCCTTTAAAGTTTGGAACCTTGTTTGAGTACATTAGACTGCAAATTCCATGTGGTATACCTTAGCAATAGACCATTGCGCTAAAGATGGCGTCAGAGAAGTTTTTACCATGATCCTTTGCGTTCCATGATAAATCGACCAATCAAATCAATCGAAATACTTTTAGACGCAAAGGATCATGGAAAAAATTCCGTGACGCCATTTTTAGCGCGATCGTCTATTGTGCGTCAGATTTACTCAAACAATGTCTCAAACTCTAAGTTTAGGCCTTTTGCAGGCAACATAAGCAAACACATGAAAATTGGAATTACAAGTTCTCCACAGCAGCCGCACAAACGGGGAACAGATTTTTGGGACACCCTGTATTTCAAGAGTACCATAACAGGTCCATAAGCTCTTCAAAGCTCTTCTTAGCTTTATTCAAACAAGGTACCATACTCTAGGCCACTCTAAGTTGAGGCATTTTGTATACAAATTTATCAAAAACCTGAAATTGAAACTACGGCTTCTAAACAGCAGCTGCACAAGAGGAGAACAATTCCTTTCGGATACCCTGTATTTTCTAGAGATACCGTGACAGTTCATAAGCTCCCCAATCCTATGTAGTCTCATAGAATTATTTATAAATCGCTTTATTGCGTGATAAAACTATGGATTCCTTGCTGTGTCCCGTACGGCTGTAATTTGTCGCCTACAAACCCTGATTTGAACAACATATGCTCCTCGTGCAGTTATTCCCACACAAAACGTCCATATATTAAATTTTCAAGAGAATTTTGCCGTTTTGATTCTTTACATGACTGCGGTTGATATCCATCGAAAAGAAGCCGACTTTGAGCAAAACACTGATTCCCATGTAGGGTGTTGTTTGGAACGTTCTAGAAAAGAACGTCGTCAAATTGTGAAATTCAAATTGTGGAGAAAATCTGCAGCCTCGTTTCCATCATAGGCTTTGTACCTGCTTTTGGTAGTCTTATTAACTAACTGTAAGTTGAAATGATAACGGGCCTAAGTTATCGACAAGAGAACACGAATGCTAAAACACTTCGAACTCGAAAGCGACAAAACGAATTAGTGGTACTGAGAATAATGCTTCTTCTATCCAATAAGTTTGAAAAAAACTTGAATTGTCATGCAGTAATCTTTGTGTATCGAGGCGAAATAGCAGGCCTTTCTTAACACACTAACTGGGTGGGCAATGCCCCACAGCTTATTGTGGCCCTTTTAATCAAGGGAAAAATGGATACCAGCCAATGATGGTCCCTTTAAAGAGGCTCTGCGAAGAAGCTACGGTAAACCGAGCCAAAGATTGGTGAAAGTGGACTTTGGCGGAGGAGTGCTGAGGCTGCGCGCAAGCTAGAGATCATAAGTCGTGTCGTAGCTGTAGCGATTTATCAGTTCAGGCGGAGGAGGAGAGAAACTACGACGATTATAATAAGTCTACCTGCAACCTGCTTAGTATCCGCTGCAAGATGTTTGCAAATTATGAAACAACAGACGTTTGCAAATATTTCCTGTGAAAGTTCTTTATTTCTAGTTTCCAATCTCCCTTAAATTTAATTTCTTTTGTTAATTGGCGATAAAAAGGCCACTGGCCATTACAGGCGAAGCCTCTCTTCATTCTGTTTCTTCATTTCGGATCTTAGCTGACGATCGCTGATGATTTGCTGAAATCACTGTCGTTCGAAACTACTTAGAAAATGCTTCGGTTTTTCGACGTTATCTTTTATGCCAGAAAAGTCTTGGACTGTAACTGGACAGTTTTCCCTTAAAAAATTTTGCCAAAATATTTTCAAAATATAATTACGTAAAGTTTTTGCAGAAAAAACTAATCATTTTTTTCTCTAAAATTGTTTTATCAAAATTTCATGCAAAATACAGCAAAGAATTTCCATTCACTTCATATCTTTAAACTTTACAATTCTTACCACAAGTTAGTTAATTCTTATTACATATATATTTAAATAGCATTAAATAAAATCTAAACTGCATATCAAAATATTCTTGTTGGATTTTAGCCAGCTGGACTTGCCCAATGGAGGCTGTGAGGGATTTAATTTTCAGGTTGGAATTTACTGAAGAGATGTCCCAAATTTATAGCTAACCGATGAATTTGTGTGATGTTTTAAATATATTTTTTTTTATACCAAAATTTTGAGAAAGTTGCCAGTCGTAATTTCGCATCTTTTTGTGTAACTTTACCCATTTTATTCTCAGTGATTTTTACCCATTCGTAACTCTTTTTCTAAAACTCTGTTTGTTTTGGGCTGCCTATTCTTGGGCAACTATCTCAAAATGGATACCCACTTTAGATACAATGTCAATGAGAAAAATTGCCAGCCATTGTGCCTAGCCTCCACATTAGCAAGGATAGCCTCTCCTGGTTTGAAATTCTAGGTCTTCATTTACTTTATTGCTGCCGTCAAAGCATTATTTAATTGTTCTGAAAAATGTCTTGAACTGCCTGAATAAAGGCATTACTCGGTACCCAGTCCTCTTTTCAGTTGTCCTCCCTTGTGCCTCTTTTACATTGATCCAATCCGAGGCTGACTGTCTCTTACTTGTGACCTCTTGTGCAACACACTGGAAAATAAGATCTATGTTGTCGTCATTTTTTGCGGATACTTCCAGAGCTACCATGCCTTCAAAATTGGCGTATGTTTTTGCAGTCCTGAAATTAACTTCTCTGCAATATTGTTCTAAGTCTTTTTTATTTCCAACCAAAACTTTCACAATGTCTTTTCTGGTTCCCACACAATTCGAAACAACTGAGTTCCAAAGGGGCAATGCTGCAAAACTTTCCTTGTCTGTGAGGTCATAAACAAAAATGATAGCATCAGCCTGCTTCAGGTAGCTCTCTACCAAAGTTTTGAATTGGTAACTGCCTGCCATGTCAAGCAGGGATATTTTCTCTAAATTGCCATTGATTTGATATTCCATCTCCGACTTATCGACCCCGATAGTCGCACGTATATCATCAGACACCTGTTTGTGTAAAAATCGTCTTGTGATACTTGTCTTCCCGACAGCGCATTCACCAATAATAGCAACCTTTATATGACTAGGCCGATTCATCTTAATTGTATTGTAGCCACTGTAACGTTTTCTATGGTGAATTGAACTCATGTTCCGAAGTAATGCCTCTCTGTCAGCCGTTATATTGTCATGAAAGTCTTCTAATGTTCTTCCACTTAATCATAGATTTGATCAATGTATGTCGAGTAACGTTCTTCCATAAGAAAAAATCCACGAACTGACGAAAAAATATCTCTACACGTGAACTTTGGCTGGCAAAACCATTGTTATTGACCCAGCACACTGTTATGCTGAGGCATGACTAAGAGCAAATTGGGGATTCCACTCGTCAGCTTTCGTTGACATAAAACACGGCAAACACGGTATACACAAACCCACAAACCCCCGTCAAGCAACAGATTGCAATGATCAAACAAAGAGCTGCTTGGATAAGGCAAGGGGGAAGCTACATGAAAGCTGCTGGTGTTTGATTCAAAAGAAGCGAAAGTATACACGGGAAGGGAGGAGCACTAAAGCAGTCTTTGAGAGCAAAGAAGGGCTTTGTGTGTTTATTCTTCGTTGATTGTCGTTTTCGCTGTTCAAATGAAGCGATTGTGGCCGACTACTTTCGTCATGTACTCAGATTACTCTTTCAGGCTCAGCCTCGTGATTATTTTCAGAGCCCTACGTCATTTGGCACAGATAGATGATCTGGGCATTTTCAATCTCTTTAGCTTTAGAAGGATGAGGGAAGAGATTCAAAGTGTATTTTCTGAAAATCACAGAAAAGACTTGAAGCTCATCCCGACAGATCTGTTTTGTCTGAGTATGTACTTGGATCCTGTATTCTTCGCAGGCTTCATGTTCATGGATTCATGATAATTGCGATAACTGGGTAATAGACAGAGACAGATAGTGCCTGCATCCACTGTTAAACAGATGTACAAAAGCCTCGTGGAACCTTACTTTAGATATTGCTGCCCTGTTTGGGGGAATGTTGGTGAGACCTCTCTTAGTAAACTCCAAAAGCTACAAAATCGTGCTGCCAGAATAGTTACCGGCAGTCGATATGACCAGTCAGCCTTGCCACTCTTTCGTGCCCTAGGATGGCCCACGGTTAGGGAATTGATTGATCTTGAGACACTAAAAATGGTTTTCAAATCCCTAAACGGTAGACTTGCTCCAAGTCTATTCTTTGGTCCATCAGCGCTCAATAAAACATTATAACTTCTGCGGGGGCGTAAATCGTGACGAGGACGCTGCGAAGGAGAAACGAGAAACGATCTCGTTTCTCCTTCGCAGCGTCCTCGTCACGATTTACGCCCCCGCAGAAGTTATAATGTTTTATTGAGCGCTGATGGACCACAGAATAGACTTTTCGTTTCTCGTTTCTCCTTCGCAGCGTCCTCGTCACGATTTACGCCCCCGCAGAAGTTATAATGTTTTATTGAGCGCTGATGGACCACAGAATAGACTTGGAGCAAGTCTACTAAACGGTGATGCGCCGTCCTATATGAGCGACATGTTCAATAGAGTGAACGAAACAACCTCTCGCGTACTGAGGAATTCTAATATAAACCTTAGGACTCCAATGTTAAGGACATCAGCTTGTCAAAGATGTTTTTCATTCAGAGGGGCCAGTCTCTGGAATGGGTTAAATGATGAATTAAAAGGAGCACCTACTCTAAAGAAATTCCGGGAAGGGTTGATGAAATCCCACAAAGCATAAGTAAAGATGCTTTATGCAATGAACTCTTTTAATTTTACTTTTATTGATATTATTTTAATTAGATTGTAATACCTTAGTTTAGTTTTAGTATTTTTATTGCATGGCCCCATGTAAATCAGTTTTTCTCTAACTGAGGGGCTACCATGCCTAAAAAATTGAAAATGAAAATGAAAAAATGAAATAGTGCATACCCTCCGTGCCAAAAACCTTGTCAGAGAATCTCTCTTTAAATTTTGCTTTTTTGCTAGACTTTAATCTGTCTCATTGCTAGAATTTCTTCAAAGTCTATTCCTAGTTTAGTCAGTGTAGATGAAAACAGAATTTTCTTGTTACCTCTGCGAAGTATTGCCTTACTTATCCGTTTCTCTTTCGCAGAGGTAGCCAGAAAGTACTATCCTCCGCTTACACTGAAAAAAAAGAGAAACAGACTTACTCCTAAATTTTGTCTGAAAGGGGTCGGGAAGTCCTAGTTTTTTATTACCTCCACAAAAGTTTGACCCAACGAGGCCCCTCTCCATAAGATGTCAGTTGGAGGGCAATGGCGATATCCCTCAATATTTCTGATGTCATAATATCGTTATGTATATCTTATTATTCCATTCTTACACGTGAAAGTTTTCAATGAATAATTTAGCATATAATCAATGACATTTCATTTCATTTTAAATATTCATGGTAGAAGTTCAGCATGCCAGTTTTGGCAGGTAAATTCAGAGACGTAGGAACCGAGAGGGCACTAGGGGCACGTGCCCCTCAAGATTTGGCAATAAATGAGAAATTGTCCTTTTTGTTTGAGGAAATGCCCCTCTAGCTTAATGAAAATAGTGCCCTCGACGAGTCGTGCCTCTCCAAGTTTAGGATGCTTCCTACGGCCCTGGGTAAATTACACTCATCTTTTTAAAGAAATTGAAGAAATATTTCACTTTGTACTGGAGGTTTAACTTTTCGGAATGAGGAGATAAGGAAGATCAAGTTTGAAATTAAAAAAAACAAGACATATTTGAATTCGCGACTAGTAACAGATCAATTTTGTATTTCTCAAATCATTGCAGTTGCATTTCACCCCATCCCATTGTTTTATTAATCTCTTGAAAATGTGTATATTTTGAGCAGACATCATTTCATTTGGGAGACCATTCCATATCTGAGGCCCCAAGGTTCTTATGCTATTAGTACCAAAATTCGTTTGATTAGGTCTATGATGTAACGTGGATGTAACAAACCATGTGGACTTCTCTGAGAGCGACTCAGGTTAGTAGATGATTTAAAAGAAAATATGTTACTTCAGTCGACCGTGTGTTTTTTAGTCCCCGCAGGGGCGTAACTAGACCCATATTCTTGGAGGGGTGAAAATGGTTTTTGCCCTGCAAAACTGAGTGGTGCCCTGCAGACCGCAAAGCACACGTTCGTCTATAGGTTGGTAGTAAAGGCTTTGTCGATGTCCATTTTTCGTTTAATGATAAATTTCTAGGCAACAAAAAACCAAATTTGAAACTTAACTGCCTATGAAATACAGAAACCGCGGAGCATATTTTGGATTGATGGGGCTAGAAAGCTGTGGGAAACTCTGAGGGGGTCTGGGGGCGAAGCCTCCAGAAAAATTTTCTCGACCATGCCCTCTACTTTGGCTATAAATGCGACTAACGCCCTAGCATAACTAGAAACGCCTTAGAAAAGATCTTCATTAGTAGCATATTCAACAACTAAATCACCATAAAATCATGAAATCATCGATGAATAAAGTGTACAGTATTGCAATATTTCATCTGATGGCGAAAGGTTCATGTACCGCGTACCACGGAGCGTCTTTTGGATTATGGGCACGGGCCTGAAAGGATGCCCCGCTTTAATCTTTTATGTTATAAAGTTAAGAATTTCGTAATCTCGCGGAATTATTACATTTAATGTAGATAACACAGTCATACTCGCGTAATTCGGGTTCGCATAATTTGGATATTTGCATAAGTCGGAAAAAAATGAAGAGACTTGAAAGTCCCATCCGCATTTGTATTTTCAAATTAGTTTGCATAAATCTGAGTTTGTGCAAGTCGGATTGTTTTTCTTGGTCAGAAGCGATCGGATTTATGCGAGTTTGGCTGTATGGAAACATAAAATTTCAAAATTTCTTAACGAAATCCACAAGTTGCATTTGAAAGAGTGATCNTTTTCTCGTTGCCCTGCGAGATCTTCAATTGCCCTGCGAAATCCACTATATTTGAGATTGGGGGGGGGGGGGTGTCACACCCCTCCACACCCCCCCACGATTTTCGCCCCTGAGTCCCCCAGTATTGCAGCTGTGACAAACTTCGACGAATAATTGAGGCAGTGATAAAAGTGTCTTTTTTTTCATTGCAGCTACTCAGCCGACCTCGGTTCAATTGGAGAAGAAAGTGGTTACCACCAAGTTATCGTGGGTAAAAACGTAGCTGACAATAAATGGCACGATGTTGTCATCATACAAAATGGTAAAAAGGTGACCGTCATGCTTGACAAGGAAACAAAGTCAATGGTTGCGCCTGGTCTCTTCCATCGACTTGACCTCGATATCATGCTGTACGTAGGCGGAATCGACAGAATCGAGCAACGAAAGCAGAGTGTTTGGACACCTGAGACAAAGAACTACAAGGGGTGTTTGGCTAATGTCATGTTCCGATCTCGAGATATCTTGCATAGTGCAAAATTCAATTTATTAGATACGAAGACACGTGGTCACGTTCCTTTTCAATGTATATCGCAGTCGTATGCCCCGATGAGTTTTGTTGACAGTAATTCAAAGATCCAACTGGAAAGAGAGGTGGGAACAGAAGAGACAACATTATCTACTAGAATACGCACTTTTGAAGCTAATGGCATCATCGCTACTATGGCAACCACTAACGGTCACGTGACTCTCGCAGTAATTAACGGCGAGGCATTTTTCAACATCACTTTTAATCATCTGATTGGTCCAGAGAAGAAGGTTTCGATTTCTACAGGAAATATAGACGATGGGGATTGGCACTCGGTTACAATTCGCATTGAGAAGAAGCAAAATGCTATGATACTACAAGTTGATCAAGCTATTAAAACATTTGTTTTTCAAAGACATTTCAAGTTAACTAGAGAGCTGGGCAAATTCACAATAAGCTTACGTCTCGGTGGACCAAGTATCAGTCTTCCAGGATTCGTTGGCTGCCTGCAGAATATCCATCTTGATGGAAAGAATGTCACAAGAGCGTCTCTCAAACCAGCTCAGTTGACAGGAATAACAAATTCATGCATCCCAAAGGATTTATGTTTCCCGAATCCATGTTTGAATGGAGGAAACTGCTCGCAAGACCATGGACAATTTTCGTGCAAGTGTACAAAGAATCTGTTTAAAGGAGAACATTGTGAACATTCGATTTATAAACGAACATGTGACGAAATTAAGAAGTCCGGTCGGACACGTACTGGAACGTACCGGATAAGTCCGAATGGTGTAGATTCATTTGATGTTTACTGTGACATGAATCATAAATTAGGAACAGCCACGATAATCCGTCATGCGCTCCCTCCAAACATGCGTGTAGCAGGTAAGCATATTTTCTTTCACTACCGGTGTCTAAAAAGAAGACCAAGTTTGATTGACTCTAATGATATATTGAAAAGAGACATCAACTTGAAGTATTCATTTTTAAACTTTAAATATCGTAACTTAGACACTGACATTTTGATACTTAATTTTACTTGGAAACTCTCTGAGCTATTAGCTCCGAAGTAAAAATATCTTCAAAAACGTTTTTATCTCAAACACAAATTGACCATTTGAAACCTTGCAATACCAGAAATACGTCATAGATATAATGGAATCAAACTTTTCCTGGTAACAAAATTGTCAATTATTTTTTACGGCTTTTCATATAATTTTCTGCTGCCAGGATTCTCGGATGAACAACACATACTGATAATAACATACTATCTATTTACATGCCTTTCCATAATGCTACTTATATTTACAGCGATAAATATTAAACATTTCTTGATTTCATGATTAACCAATATACAAGATGTCCCGTACGCCCCATACGTTTTCGCCGTTTGTTCAAAATATTTAACAAGACAGTAAAAGGAATGCTCCCCTGTGTTTGCTATCATCGTTCCTTGGATCCCGAATAAAGCTTGGTACAACCAACCTCCATGACAGAGATGACAAGAGGTTGTGAGCTTCAGAGCATTTTACCGAGTTATCAGCTGAGCTTCAAAGCATCAAATTCATGTGACGGTTGAAATCAGAAGCTAGAAAGTCATTCTTGTTTACGATAAACAGGAAGGGTCACAAAAACCTTGATCAAATCATAAAGAATTGTTTTTAGTTTTCGCATAATAGCATAATATTCAAGAAGCAGAATCATTCCAATTGCCTTTTCTTGGTTATTTATTGATCCTAAATGATCTCTCTCTTTGATATTGTTAGGCATACCACCTCGTGGCGTGCAATACATTTACAATATTCAATACCCGATCGGCAAGAAGTCTTCTGTTGAGGTCGCTGATGCTAGCATGACCTGCAGGCAATTTATCAGATATGATTGCTTTCAAAGCAAATTATTGGACTCATTGAGGAGATACAGCAGTGAGCATACACGTGGTGGAAGATGGGTTTCAAGAGATGGGATCATTCAAACTTATTGGGGTGGTGCTAAACCTGGGACTAAAGTTTGTGGATGTGGTATGGCAGATAAGCGTGATTGTACAGGTGAGGAGACCGTTTTTTATTGCTCGAGTACCGATGAATCAGAAAAATGTTTAAACATTTGACAGCCTGTAGCTAAGTTATTACTTTGGGTACCAGACTCTAAAAAAATGAGAACTTTCAAACTAACGCTCGTGCAGCAGATTATAACTAATCGATTTCTAAATCCCCAAATCACCACGAAAAGTTTCTCTTTGTCCATTCAAGTCGAGTCTTTGGAAAATTTAATCGACATTTTTTTATCGTTTTCAGTATTTTCTAGGCCAAAAATGTTAAGAAATTCGATTATAGCTCAAGAAATAGAAGATAGAAAATTTACAAAAACTCCTTGAATTTAATTCTGGATTTTAGCTAAAGGTTGAGTCATAAATCTTCGAAATCGATCCAGTGTATGATTTATTGTGGCCTGTCAAAAGTTGAGTT
>REGM01000207.1:341590-362718 GCA_004194415.1 Aurelia aurita | reverse complement strand
CCCCCCCCCCCCGGGACTGGCCGATAGTTCTCACCTTGAATTTTTTAGCACAACTCTTGCTTTCGGCGTTCGCCTTTCTCGAGCATCGCTGTTATTATATACGGGACGTCTCAGCTACAGTAGGTATAGACTCAATACGTAGTCCCAGTTATGGCAACTACAACAACATTTTTTACATTTTAAATTGAATTGAATGTTTGATCGAGCGGAGATATTAATCTCGTCCACAGTGGCGTATTTCGTGCTAGTACTATTTTATTAGTACTATTTTATATTATTATGTGATATGTCTATTGGTACTATTTTATTAGTACTATTTTATATTATTATGTGATATGTCTATTGGTACTATTTTATTGGTACTATTTTTTCGTACTGTTACTATTACTATTTTATTTTTAATTCCACCTTTTTCATTTTAAGTTAAAGGCCCAGGCTCGATAAGCTATGCTTCTCCTGGGTCGTATAGGACACACATTTTTAAAATTGATAAATTTGTATTAGGATGTATTTCTATGATCAAAATTGAATTGAATTACTGTAAAAAGGAATGGAGTGAAGACATTGCGATGGTCTAAAGTAGATACCCACAAATAAGAAAATACTGAATTTTTGAAAAGACATTGGAAAAACAATGGTTTATTGTTTTGAACAATAGGCTGAAATTGGAAACAGTGTTTCTTATCCTCAGGTACCTTCTGAATCACCTAGCAGAAATGAAATGCAGCGAAAATTCCATGCGGCACCTAGTTAACGACGAAAACTTGGCATACGTAAATATCGTAAAGTTCAAATAAGGCTGGGGGATGTTTTCACGAATCCAAAAAATGAGGGGGGACAAACCTCGTCCCCAGGGCCTTTTCGTCTCCGTCCCAATATGACAAAAGGCCCTGGGGACGAGGTTGGGGATGACGTCTATTTGGCACTGCAGAGAAGCCAAAACCATGGGTGGTTAGACACTGAATGTGTGCTTTTATGGAGGAGCGCCGCAACTAATATGCTGCTGAGGAGGAATTTTTTATCTATATAGTTATGCGGAGGAGATAGCGAAAGAAAGAAAAGAAAGAAAACGCATTACTTTTTCTTTCTTTCCTTCTCTCTTTCGCTACCTCCTTAACAACAGAACCTCCTTAACAACAGAACTTTCAAAATGGCGGCTGACACAAGGATAGGAAACAGAATCACTCTTATCATGAAGGCAATGTAGAATGTAAGTACAATTGCGGTGTCTAACTACCCATGCTAAAACGAACAATTTACTCATCTATGGAAATGACGAAAAAAGGAAATGACAAAAATGACAATGCACGATATTTCCAAGTTTGACAAAAACAATAGTGTTTTTATTGAATATAAATAATATACAGGTATGTTTTATAAGAAACTAAGAAATTGGGACAGTACTGAAAGTTTCTTAAAGTTATCAGATTTTGATTAAGGGAGGCGGTACCCTGGGTAGCAGAACCAAAAAATTGAAACTAAATTAAAAAAATTTGAAAAATCCTTTTTGAATTGTTTTGGTAGGGAGGGGAGCTGGGGCTATTTGTAACACTTTTTGGAAAAAGGTAATTTTCTCCTTACAGGCCTTACAAGCAACAGCAAATTCTTTATAATACAACCATTGGCTTAGCCTGTGTTCCAGACCTCTTGAAAGGAAAGTTAAGTTTTTACTTGAAAGGAAAGTTAAGTTGAAAGGAAAGTTTTTACTTTCCTTTCCTTTCAAGGGGTCTGGAAAACAGGCTACCATTGGCTATGTTTGTTTTGCTCGTGGCCGGGGGGCAGGGAGGGCCATGGCCCCCCTATTTTCAAAATCATAGGATTGATTGCTACTGTTTTTCTTTTGTAAAATGAAAATAAAATTTGGGATCGAAGTGTACAACTTGCCCTTTCCAGTACTCGAGTATCTTAAAATAAATCAACGGAGTTCAAAGTAGCTTACCTGGGAGACAGGGGCGATCTAAATATGACCTACTGTACTTGATGCGGGAGGGGGCACTTGGATAGTTTTTGTACCGGGTATGTGCCGCTGGACAGGGTATCGTTTCAAGCGATTTTGCTCCCAAAAAGGGTATCCTTTTTCACAAAAGTGCTCCCAGAGGGGTGTATAGTTTTAAAATAATTGCTCTCGCACAGGATTTTGACAAGGAATTTGCAATTTTGCTATCGTTTTTTGCCAGTTTGCCCCCAGACAGGTAAGTCAATTTGAAAAAATTGCTCCCATACAAGGTGAAAATTTCAATATCTCAGAGGCCAACCCCCGTACATTTTGAGGTCAAGGGCCCCCCCGGGATTTGATGTCCTCGATTGATGAAAACAATAGGAATCAAAGTGGTGAGTGCCCTTCTTTTTTACTATATGTTTAGACTACCGTACATCCTGGACGTCCTATATCCTGGACAAAACGTATTGGAACAATGTAAGATTTTACAGTTTCTTTGGCCCCGATACAATGTTGCTTGGATCTATTTCAGCTTTAAAATGCCATCCAACATTGTTTTGGGGGTGACAGGGGGTTTGAAAAGTTAAAATGAGAAAACTTAAGATAATCAGCGGAAACACAGTTATGTTCCAAATATTGTGTCCAGGATTGTAGATTATATCCCCATCCAATTACTTTAACTTTGTGGTGATCTGAGAGTTGAGTTTCTTGTAACAAAGAGTTCTTACAACAAAAGACGTTATAGTGTAGCTGTAACAATAATACCTATAATACACTACTACAATATACTAAGAATAAAAATATGTTTGTTGCGTGTGGTACCATCAAAATTAAACGACAATACAATAAATAAATGATTAAAGTACCATAAAATAGCGTAGATGTAAAAATCATCTACGCCTATTTTATGGTACACTAATAATACATTATGATAAAAAAGAGTAACTCTAGAAAGGTATGTCAAACTTGAGTGAAACAACTGTTCTTTCACATCAAAGTTAGACTATAAAATGACCTATAATATGGTATAGTATGCACTATAGTACGTTGAAATTGGTACATCAGATATTATCAGAACAATTTTCCAAGCAGCAANAATAGCGTAGATGTAAAAATCATCTACGCCTATTTTATGGTACACTAATAATACATTATGATAAAAAAGAGTAACTCTAGAAAGGTATGTCAAACTTGAGTGAAACAACTGTTCTTTCACATCAAAGTTAGACTATAAAATGACCTATAATATGGTATAGTATGCACTATAGTACGTTGAAATTGGTACATCAGATATTATCAGAACAATTTTCCAAGCAGCAAAATCCAAAAAGCTAAGGAGCTCAACAGGCTGATATCTGAACACCAGTTTCAAATTTGCGAGTTCTTACTGCAAGTAGAAAGCACAGATAACCGTTGTGTGCTAATATATGTCGCGGCTTGAAAATTTCAGCAGGGGAGAGATGTACTAGAGATTAAAAAAATATTTGACCATCCTTTGCGCATTCCTTGCCGTAAAATCATGAACTCTTGATTCAAACAATCTAATACGGCAAGCCCAAGTCCAATGATATCGACATGGTCTTTATGAATGACCAAATTTTTACAGCAAAAATGGTCAACATTTTTACAGTACTCCGATGAAATAGCGAGAAATAATGAGATGGAAATAAATGATACATACATCGTTCAGACTCATTAATGTTTCCTTCACATCGCATATTCTTCAACGAGCCTAATTGCAATGAGACAAATTATACTAGGGATGAGCCTACTGTAAGGCCTAAGGCCCTGTAAGATGACTAGCGTTTTGTGGGTTTGTGTTATGCCTAGGCCCATCGCATTAGTTTTACAATTCATTACATGTTTTCTTCGTATCACTCTCCCATTAATCGCCGCGAATCGAGGCATTAGTCGAAGTAATTCGGAATGGCGACCGCAACGGTTTTGAGCAATGCCTCAAGACAGTAAAATCTCCTTCAACCGTCTGCCCGACAGTCCACCATTCAAAATGGCTGCAGTTGAGATTCAGTCAAATTTAGAACAAGGGCGTCGCCAGGGGGTGGACATGTCCACTCCAGTTTTCTCAAGATCGTATTTATTCATAAGCAAAAACGGTGCAAAGAAGCTTGGGTTTACCTTTCAGAACTTAGTTCCATAGTAAGTCCATCCCACTTGTGTAGGGTTGGTGACGCCCATGAGTTAGAAGCCTTATAGTTATTGGATTGAGTGGCTGAGATGGTTCAATTCGAGATCGTTAATAGTGAAATTGACAGGAAGAAAGCACACAGTGAAATGTAGCTTTTTATTACTATTCATGCAAGCTTACTAATCACTAAGCTATCAGTCCAGAAAAACCGATGGGCCTAGCCAATACTATATACCCATTTCATTAACAGATCTAACTAACCGATTGACCTAGCCAAACAAACATCTTCCTACAGCCCTTGTGTGAATCCACCCCCCCCTTTTATAGGTTAAAGTATCGACTTTACCCCCAATTCTAGTGATTATCCTGATATGTCGACGACTTCTTATTGAAGGCTCCTCTCTACTCAGCGATCAGTTAGTGACTAACTACCGGGTGTCCCAATACAAAGTACTCCCGTTTAAAAAAATCACCAAATTCGATTATCAAACCAATTGCAAAATTTCTTTTTGATCTCTTTTGTTAATGATCAAAATACTTGTAAAGATAATAGAATGTTTGCTTTCAATACTGAAAGGATATAAAATCACTGGCTGAAAAACCTTCTTCTGAGCTATACTCTTTCAGCAACATCGTAAATCTTGCTTAGGAAGCCATTATTTGGAGATTTTTCATTGTCCTTCAAGTCTACAATGATAGTTTGCGTTTCTCTCTGACATTTATGACCAAACTAGAAGCTTAACTTACAAAAAGAAAATTATCTGGTATTTGGTAATCATCAGTACTCTTTTACAGTATGCTTCAAAACCAGGCAGCCCTAAAAAGAGCTAATTTTGCTAATATTAAAACCAATCACAAGATCAGCTATACCTGGGAAAATAATTTGGTCTTTGATCTACTTGACAAACAAAGAAATTTAAAGATCGGCCTTGTAATAAAATTTTGGTGATTTTTCAAACAGGAGTACTTTTTTTGGGACACACGGTATGATGTGTAAAATCGATGCTATCCAACACAACGAAGGAAATTTAGAATTAAATAAATTTCAAAGCACTGGCAAGATGACTTAAGGCCTCTAAATGACCGTGAATTAAGATCTTGCACCCTTGCGACTGGCTTCAAGCAACATGACACGAAGAAGGGTCATTAACATAGAAATCTTCCTATGCCATGAAGATGAATTTGAGGCTCCTGTTCATTGTCATACCGCTGCGAATAAAATTTTCAAGTCGCAAGCATCATGCGCGAACCAGACATTTGTATACGGACTTCTGACTGGAAGGCTGTTGAAGAACGCATGTCGAGCATCATGCTTTGTGAGTTTTATCTCAGGAAAACACTTGAAAGAGACTGAGAAAGAGTTGCTTCGAAGCTGTTTTCCGCCATTTTTCAAATATCGCAAAGCACCATGGTCGACATGCGTTCTTTAAAGAATTCAGGCATATGCCTGTGCTTCAGTGACACCTTGTACACCAACTAGCACTGGGTCATGGCGTTCTGCTCTTCCATGTGCGTATCCATGCCAACAAATATAGCGGTTGATGACTTTCTTCTGTACGTTTGTGACCCCCGCCTTGAATCGCAATGATTCCTCCTTTCACCATTAGTGCTCAAAGACATTGATCGATCAAACCAGGAGGGCCTCCTCGAAGAAAAGCTGCTAAGTATACCAGTTGTAAACATGGAGTTAAAGTCCTTAGTGGCTGGTGATTTTCTCCCACAAATGATTCTTCGACAACCCTTCCTAAGCGAGGCTGTGGCTAGGATGTAAACAACCGGATTGAGGCTGCTGTTGATCCATGGAATGAATAAGAGGCAGAACTCGTAGATATCACTTCTATCCCTATCGTTTGTTATCATTTCATAACAGGAAGTTCCAAAATAGAAGCCCCAGCCTACCAATAACGGCACCAAGATGATCATGACATTAATAGCAACCCTGACTTCACGAGAGAAGGTCTTTCGGGGTTGTCTTTTCTTACTGTTTTCGTGATCTTCAGTGTCTCTGTTTATTGCGAGAAACATAGCCTTTTCCAAAGATTTGGAGACCTTGATGCTTTTCAGAGCACATGTAAATATACCAATATAGATGATAATGATTAGGATACAAGGCAGGGCAAAATTTAATATGATTGCCAATACAACAAGGCAGGTTGAAAATCTTTTTGACTGGAAATGGATCCTGCTTATTGAAATGACAAAAATAAGCAAAGAATAAGACCAGATTATTGTTGTGCATATTTTGACTCGCTTTGAGTTCATCAGGCTCTTGTAGTGAAGCGGACGAAGCACGGCTATCCCTCGATCAATACTTACAGCTGCCAGATTCCAAATCGAAGCTGTGCCCAACGTCATGTCAATAGAGGGGAATAGAAACCTATTCACATCTAATGGAATCGAGGCTACTGGAAAGCGGACCATCAACACAAATGCGACCATAGAAACCACTACTAGCAGATCCGCGACTGCAAGGCTGGCGATCAAATAGTTTGTAGGTGTTTTTAGACTTCGAATCTTTGAAACTGCAGCTATTATGAAACCATTGCCAAATATGCCTGGTAACACAATTACAGCTGCAAAAGTATACAAAAGGGTATACAAGACTTTGCGTTGGTATGCGTTCACCATGCTCACGTCACTACCAAATGTACCGCGGGTTGCATTTGGAACTGTAGCAAAACTAGCATTCGAGAAGTTTGCCATCTTCGTAGCAAAACTAGCATTTGAGATGTTTGCCATGGTCATTTCAGGATTCAGCTGGTCAAATTTCTCCTTCTTCTCGAGTCCCTGCTCTCAATCTCACTGTCTTTCTCCCTTCTCTGTAAGCAGCTTAGCCAACAAATAATTTTGAACTATTTCTCTGCAGAATGATCCACAACTCTGCGTTCTATTCATTCGAGATGTTTGCCATGTTCGTTTCAGTTTTCAGCTGGTCAAATTTCTCCTGCTTCTCGAGTCCCTGCTCTCAATCTCACTGTCTTTCTCCTTTCTCCTTCAGCAGCTTAGCCAACAAATAATTTTGAAACTATTTCTCTGCAGAATTGATCCACGCCTCCTGGTTCTAAAATGAAATAAAAAATTGAAAAGACCCACAAATGGGGAGTAAAGTTTTGGCAGTCTCCATGGAGAGATAACATGAACGGAGTATGCCTTTCTTCTTCCCTGCTGGTCTGGATTGCATTGGCAAGAATAGAAATTCCTAAACATCTATCTTATTAGCAGCAAAATACACGCATTTTTCATAAAAAGCTTGGATACAGTAAAATCAAAATGTTTCGGACGGTAAAGTCGGGGATAAAGTTTTAGCCAAAAAACTTCGAACAAAAAGTTTCGAACACTTTTTTTGAAAAATTGGAAACACTTTCCTTTTTTACAGCTCATTTATCGAATCTTCCTCTTGAAATGAGTTATACCTACATTTTAACATAATTTTAGCCAACGATTAGCACTGAATGCTTCAAATCGAGGTATCACGAGCAAAAAATATAGCCAACAATTTTCGGAGGCTTTTAAACGCCATTCAGACAAAACGGTTTCAGGAAAAATTTTTGTCCAGAACTTTTACCGTTCAAAACTTTTGGCTTTTAATGTAAGAGCTTAGTAGTTGGAAGCATGTTGATGGGAATATGCACTGCTAAACCTGGCGAGGACCACAGGGGTCTGGGTAGTCTATTGTATTTGACTATCTTGCCACGTGCAGCTTCATTGTATAGCTAAAGAAACAATGGGTGTGTAGCACTGATATGGTGTGTAGGTGTTTTCTGCAGTAATTGTGCTCCTCCCCCGCTCTTCAAGTCTGCACGCAGGCTAGGCTGCAGATGCTTCAGGCTTGGGAATTTCTTTAGCCCATTCATAGGTACCAGACTGTAACTATGCCAATTCCCTTTAATTCCTCAAGAAACTTCCAACGCGTTAGAATGAAGTGTTTCTTAGGGTGTG
The DNA here is from genome assembly GCA_004194415.1 of Aurelia aurita. NCBI lineage: Eukaryota > Metazoa > Cnidaria > Scyphozoa > Semaeostomeae > Ulmaridae > Aurelia > Aurelia aurita. The sequence continues at coordinate 354,694 of REGM01000207.1, read as the reverse complement.
TTTGATTGGTAACTCCAACCTACCAAATTCTGAAAATAGTAGACTTCGCAGAGACGGAAATATAGTTCCCAATCAAATACAAAAATCTTCAAAACAGCAGGTTTTGGATTCACCATTGCGATTCGCTAATGAAAACGAGGATCTCTCCAAAGTCTGCCAAACCTTCTGCCTTTTGGAGCAGAAGGTTCAGAAGGCCTTCCAAACCTAAAAAACCTGCCATTTTGAGAATTTCGGAGTCGAACAAACACAAATTTCGAGTCTACGAAGTCCACCGTTTTCAGAATTGGTGCCAATCAAACGCACCCTTAATTGGGTACCTATTTTTTGGGAGTAAACAAAGTGTGGAAATTTCTCTACAGATATGTTTCTTGTAATAAGAAGACATTTGACAAGATAAGAAACGGGGTCCTGTTACGCTCAAAATCAACACTTGTGCTTTCTATTACTACAGCACGAGAGTGCAATGAAGTAATGCCATAACAACGATTCTCAAGCGTCGTACAAAAGTTTCTTAAATTTTAGCGATCCTAGACCAAGGCCCTTAGAAACCATGGCAAATATTCGTGCACTCCATCTGTTAATCTTATTAACTTGTTGCGATCGTTACGTTGTTTGTGTTGCTTCCAACATTCTTATTTGTTATAGACTTGCTCCTCGTTTAGGGGGGCTTTAGGGTTTCACAGGTTGCGGGTTTAGGAAATTTTAGCCCTTCGGGTTTCGGGTTTTATGTTTTAAACGTGAAGGTTTAAGGGTTTTGAGATGTTTAACGGGTTGCGGGTTTAGCCTATTTTCCGCTCAGATTTCGGGTTTTCTATCTAAAATCCGCAGCTTTTCTTCGGGTTTTCCAAGTCATATGGTTTGTGTAGTTGATTGAGATCGAAAAACTGGCTTTTGGATGCTTAAAAAAAACGAGGAAGAGTCGCCGACAGCGAAAACGTTGAAAAGAATCGATAAATACTGGCAAAAGTTGGAACTTTTCGTCCAAAAGTGCAGCTTCGGGTTTTGTGTGTTTTTGCATCCGGGTTTTCGGGTTTTTGCAAATTTTGTTGCGGGGTTGTTGCAGGTACCCCCCCCAAAGCCCCCCTCCTCGTTTAGCCACGCGAAGGGAGTAAGCGTGAAGGGAGTAAATGGATCATTGCCTCACTTGGCCACTCCTCCGTAGTGGTTGCTATGCCGGTTAAATATTCGAACGGCCAAATACTTGCATGCATGAAAAGCCGGCTAAATATTTGCACACTTAGGGGTTCCGTCTACACGGAGTCGCTTTCTTCATATTTCCTTGAAAAGCACGTGCGCACTGTTTGATATTCTTTGACAGAAAATACTTCATGAAAGAAAGCCCGCCAAGTCATTTATCTCAATTCTCAAAACATTCTCCTAACTTTCGTAGCAAAAAGGTCGAGAAAGCAGAAGCAAGGAACCCAGAGAAAGGATTCTTTTTTCTGGAGAGAAATGTTGAATTGAATTGAATTCAATTCAATTCTGGAGACAACAGCCAAAGTAGCCAATAGAATAACCAAAATAGCAGCCAAAATTGTAGCGAGTTATCTCTTTATATCATCAATGATGCATTTATAATTAAGTATGAAGACGGCGAAGACTCAGCATCAACGTTTTTGACTGATTTTGAGCCATATCATGAGGCAAAATGGTTTTGCCTCATCATGAAAATTAATTGCCTCGTTTTCGTACTGACCAAAAATTTGAACGGCTAAAAGCGTGTAGACGGGGCTGTTCAAAATTATGGCTCGTGTAAAGGGGAGCGAGGGACAAATCACTCCAAAAATGTCGTACACTTTTGTAAAAAATGCTAAAAAATCTCGAAAAATCCCAAAAATCTCGAAAATCTTAAAAATCGTCATGAAATCTTAGAAATCTTAAAGAAAATCTTAAAATTGTTTTAAAATCCCAAAATCTCGTAGGCTATTTTTGGAGTTATTTGCCCTTCGGCCGGGAAGGCTAAGTGGCCAAATATTTGACCGTTCGAATAATTAACCGGCCGTGGCCTCGTGTAGAGGAGCTAGTCTACTATACTCTTGCTAGAGAAAATTGCATACTCTTTTCTTAAATTTTTGTACTTTTAAACTGTATCATAACATGCATCATGCATCAAAAAACAAGAAAGGGTTAAGAAACTTTTGGTTCCAAAAAGCAGAAATTTGTATAGGAAATTAAGAAACTTTTAGTTCTATGAGTGATCTAAATTTCTAAAAAACAAACGCCTAGGACAGTATGAAAGAATACAGAACTGAAAAGGGGTTTCAAATGTAAATGCCCAGACTGATAAAAAAGTTACCACTAGAAACTTACGCAATGGATGAAAAGGGCAAAAAAGTAGGCATGGATGAATTTGACCAGTGTCAGACGAAAATATTAGGATTTTTGAACCACTGAATTTTTGAGAGCAAATTGTTTGTGAAACTGTGAGATTTCGCTTCTCTAAAAAGGTATGGCCTCATACTGACGGCAAATTGCAAACAAGCCAATGGGAAAGCTTTGGAATTAGAGCTGAAACAAAATGGGTTTGTCATCAAAGTTAATTTGTTGATGAAAAGCAGCGACGTGATTGGCTGATTAGTATGAAATTGGATGATTTTAACGTGCCCTCGGCAGGCAACCAGTAAGGATTGGATCTGTATGCACGGGCTATAGGAAACTCTAAATTAAAAATTAGATTTTCCGATGATTCATCGAGTATTTTCTTCTTTTTTATTTCAATCGTGATACATCGAGCGCGAAGCGCGTGGCAGAGTGACGTGACCTAGAGCCATTATGCCACTCAACAGTGGCATAATGGCTCTCCGTCACGTCATGCTGCCACGCGCTTCGCCCTCGATGTATCACGATTGAAATAAAACTTTAAGAAAATACTCAATGTATCATCGAAAAATCTAATTCTTAATTCAGAGTTTCTTAAAGCCCGTGCTGTATGCTGAGATTGTGATCCTCTAAAAATCTATGACATCATAGCACAGACTAGATAAACCTCAAAGTTCAAACAAGCTAGTGCGAAAGCTTTGAGGCATCAGAGCCGAAACAACGTTTGTTTGCGCCAAACAATTGAATCATGTAGAGCATTGGCGTCGAATCTTTGCAAAACTTTAAAATTAATTGTGTAAAATGTTGTTGCCCTATTCTTTCAAATGAATTGCTTCAAGGGAACTTTATGTAATTTGCCGCAATTCCAGAGAGAGCAATTTAGATGCCTTTAGATGTCCTCGTTAGTTTTGGAATTCGACAGCGTTGTTATTTTTGAAGGCCTACAAGACGGTGGACTTGCTAGAAGTCTCTCTTTTGGTCCTTTTGAACGAGAGAAAGGAGAGAAAACGAGAGAAAGGAGAGAAAGAGAGACTTGTAGCAAGTCCAACAAGACGGTAGCAAGCAAAACGCTGTAGCTTTTATGGTTTACGACATAGCAATTTGATGACATCACAACTTCAATACTAGCAGAAATATAAAAAACGCTGTACTTCTGAAAATAATGATGATACCAAAAATGCTATGCCTGGGATTATGGCAAGTTATCTAAAGTTCCTTTGAGCAATAGACCTTTCCCATAATTACGTCATCGCCCATGCGGCGCGTGTTGCATTGTGGTACTAGTAGTTAAAACATCTGATCTCGTTGTGTGATTTGTATGGAGGTGTATGGAGGTGTATGGATGTTTGCAAGAATAGGGCAATACAATTTCACACAATTAATTTTAAAGTTTTGCAAAGATTCGACACCTATGCTATCTATCATGTAGTCCCACAATTGTGACAATGTGTGACAGCGTGCTACCAGGAAAGTTTTTTGTGAAAATTAATTAAATATGTCTTACGGGAGATTTTTACAATTCCCCTAAAGTCTAATACAAAAAAGCCTGATACAAAAATCTATGATTTATAAAGCTTGGTTTTTAGGAGAGTAAACACGCGTTAGAATTGGGATAACGAAATTTCTAAACTCATTTATTTTTAGATGCCTTTTTAGCGAGTTAAAGTTAATCAACGGAGCTAAGTGGAGCTCATCTATAAATAGGACAAAGAAAAAACTCCTACGCACGCTATTGTTCCTCTGGCTAAACAATATCCACATACATGTCGAAATCATCAAATACAATAGGTTAATAATAGAATACCCAGACCCCTCCCGAGTGGGGCTTTTATATCCGTTGATTCTCTTTAATGACGAGAATCTCGTACACATCTTATGAAAATCCTTTTGTAATCCCTAGAAATCCTGCAGAAGAAATCCTTTTGTTCTCATAGAAATCTCGTACGCATGTGGATTGAGTCTCGCTCTTTCGATAAAACAAACGCGAGGGAAAAGGGAGGGGAAGGGGAGGGAGAAGAGGAAAAAGAAAGGGGGGAGTTATTTTCCTTCCCGTTTGTTTTATCGAGAGAGCGAGATTTGGAGTAAGTCCAGGAGTGACCATGCTGGAAAGTGTTTTTTGCACGCTCGCTGAGCTTTGGCTATCCACAAAGTTGTTCTTATTATCAACTAAATTCCATGCTAATGCTACAAGCTTGTATCAGGGCGATAATATCTACAGGGAAGAGTTTGCCAAATTTATTGGTTTTAAAAATAATCATCTCCATCATGTTGTAGCAAAGATAACAACTTTGTCGAATAAGGCTTACATTAACATCGAAAACTTTCGGACGGAAAACTTTCGGAAAAACAACTTCGGACAAAAAACTNTTCCTATCGCGCGTGATGACATAACAACGTTCATTTTAATATTGTGAGGACAATACAACATCGCGACTGCTAGGCCAATATCATTTTCATACAGTATGAAAGTCACTGTGAGACGGCAAAGGCTCACGGGGAGCACAGGGTCTTTAAAGAAAATCCTAAAAAGTTTTAAATCTCAAAATCTCGTAGGCTATTTGTGGAGTGATTTGCCCCTCGGACCGGAAGGCTCAGTGGCCAAATATTTGACCGTTCGAATATTTAACTGGCCGCGGCCTCGTGTAGAGGAGCAAGTCTACTATACTCTTGCTAGAGAAAATTGCATACTCTTTTCTTAAAGTTTTGTCCTTTTAAACTGCATCATAACATCATAATCCATGCATCAAAAAACAAGAAAGGGTTAAGAAACTTTTGGTTCCAAAAAGCAGAAATTTGTATAGGAAATTAAGAAACTTTTAGTTCTATGAGTGATCTAAATTTCTAAAAAACAAACGCCTAGGACCATGCTAGGACAGTATGAAAGAATACAGAACTGAAAAGGGGTTTCAAATGTAAATGCCCAGACTGATAAAAAACTTACCGCTAGAAACTTACGCAATGGATGAAAAGGGCAAAAAAGTAGGCATGGATGAATTTGACCAGTGTCAGACGAAAATATTAGGATTTTTGAACCACTGAATTTTTGAGAGCAAATTGTTTGTGAAACTGTGAGATTTCGCTTCTCTAAAAAGGTATGGCCTCATACTGACGACAAATTGCAAACAAGCCAACGGGAAAGCTTTGGAATTAGAGCTGAAACCAAATGGGTTTGTCACAAGCAATTAAATCAAATCAAAGTTAATTTGTTGATGAAAAGCAGCGACGTGATTGGCTGATTAGTATGAAATTGGATGATTTTAACGTGCCCTCGGCAGGCAACCAGTAAGGATTGGATCTGTATGCCCGGGCTATAGGAAACTCTAAATTAAAAATTAGATTTTCCGATGATTCATCGAGTATTTTCTTCTTTTTTATTTCAATCGTGATACATCGAGCGCGAAGCGCCTGGCAGAGTGACGTGGCCTAGAGCCATTATGCCACTCAGCAGTGGCATAATGGCTCTCCGTCAAGTCACTCTGCCACGAGCTTCACTCTCGATGTATCACGATTGAAATAAAAAAGAAGAAAATCCTCGATGTATCATCGAAAAATCTAATTCTTAATTCAGAGTTTCCTAAAGCCCGTGCTGTATGCTGAGATTGTGATCCTCTAAAAATCTATGACATCATAGCGCAGACTAGATAAACCTCAAAGTTCAAACAAGCTAGTGCGAAAGCTTTGAGGCATCAGAGCCGAAACAACGTTTGTTTGCGCCAAGCAATTGAAGCATGTAGAGCATTGGCGTCGAATCGTTGCAAAACTTTAAAATTAATTGTGTAAAATGTTGTTGCCCTATTCTTTCAAATGAATTGCTTCAAGAGAACTTTATGTAATTTGCCGCAATTCCAGAGACAGCAATTTAGGTGTGTGTTTGATTGGTGCCAATTCTGAAAACGGTAGACTTGGTAGACTCGGAATTTGTGTTTGATTGACTCCGAAATTCTCAAAGCGGTAGGTTTGGTAGGTTTGGAAGGGCTTCTAAACCTCCTGCTCTAAAAGGCAGAAGGTTTGGCAGACTTCGGAGAAATTGTCGCTTTCATTAGCAAACCCTGGTGGTGAATCCAAAACCTACCGCTTCAAGATGTTTGTTTGTGTTTGATTGGGAAATATATTTCCGTCTCTGCGAAGTCTACTGTTTTCAGAATTTGGTAGGTTTGGAATTACCAATCAAACACACCCTAGATGTCCTTGTTAGTTTTGGAATTCGACAGCGTTGTTATTTTTTGAAGGTCTACAAGACGGTAGCAAGGAAAACGCTGTAGCTTTTATGGTTTATGACATAGCAATTTGATGACATCACAACTTCAAAAGTAGCAGAAATATAAAAAACGCTGTACTTCTGAAAATAATGATGATATCAAAAATGCTCTGCCTGGGGTTATGGCAAGTTATCTAAAGTTCCTTTGAGCAATTCGTTTGCAAGAATAGGGCAATACAATTTTAAACAATTAATTTGAAAGTTTTGCAAAGATTCGACACCTATGTGTGATATGTGTGAATGTGTGACAGCGTGCTACCAGGCAGGGCCGTCACGAACAGTGGGGTGTGTGGGGGGTGTGACACCCCCCTGGAAAAATGGCTGTCGGCAAATGATGCTCGAGCTAGCATTTGTCGGCAAATTTACTTCTGAAAGTAGGGAGCCCCGATCCAGTTATGCTTCGGAACATTGTTGTTATGAGACTTTCAGACTGAAAATTACAACTGTTACTGTTTCAAACGACAAGAAAGCTTTTCAAGCGGATCAGGGCCAATCTTATCACAGCAGATACGAAATTTATTTGCTCGCTTCGCTCGCACTGTACCCCTATTGTTGGTCTAACATGCAAATCACCTGTCCTCCCCCAGATTTGCACACGAAAGTAAGAAGTTACAATGACAACTATTTTCAATTAAATTAAGCTTGCATTTTTACAAGAGGCGTTTTCCAACGATCTGAAGGGTGTGATTTCAAAATTTTTCCCCGGAGGGGGGGGGGGGTAAGCCCCCCGGGCCCCCAATGTTGATTCGTTCCACTTGCATTGAGCGTTAGCCCCACAATACGAATTTCCTCCGAAACGGGCTGTGTTAATTAGCTTGTTGGTTATGACTGAATCTATGGCCTTTTCCATATAAATGCATTTTTGTCATTGTTAGGAAGTAGCAGCAGTTTGGAATGACCACGCCTAATGACCACGCCCTTTGTCGGCAAATTTAAAGCTCACACCCCCCTTCCTCGAGTACCTTCGCGACGGCCCTGCTACCAGGAAAGTTTTTTGTGAAAATTAATTAAATATGTCTTACGGGAGATTTTTACAATTCCTCTAAAGTCTAATACAAAAAAGCCTGATACAAAAATCTATAATTTATAAAGCTTGGTTTTAGGAGAGTAAACACGCGTTAGAATTGGGATCACGAAATTTCTAAACTCATTTATTTTTAGATGCATTTTTCTATAAATAGGACAAAGAAAACTCCTACGCACTCTATTGTTCCTCTGGCTAAACAATATCCACATACATGTCGAAATCATCAAATACAATAGGTTAATAATAGAATACCCAGACCCCTCCCGAGCGGGGCTTTTATATCCGTTGATTCTCTTTAAGAGAATCTCGTACACATTTTATGAAAATCATTTTGTAATCCCTAGAAATCCTGCAGAAGAAATCCTTTTGTTCTCATAGAAATCTCGTACGCATGCGGATTGAGTCTCGCTCTTTCGATAAAACAAACGCGAGGGAAAAGGGAGGGGAAGGGGAGGAAAAAGAAAAAGGGAAGTTATTTTCCTTCCCGTTTGTTTTATCGAGAGAGCGAGATTTGGAGTAAGTCCAGGAGTGACCATGCTGGAAAGTGGTTTTTGCACGCTGAGCTTTGGCTATCCACAAAGTTGTTCTTGTTATCAACTAAATTCCATGCTAATGCTACAAGCTTGTATCAGAGCGATAATATCTACAGGGAAGAGTTTGCCAAATTTATTGGTTTTAAAAATAATCATCTCCATCATGTTGTAGCAAAGATAACAACTTTGTCGAATAAGGCTTACTTTATAGATTTTGATTCCCACAATTTCATAATTGAAAACCTTCGTTTGCATTTATTGAAATTACTAATTTAGTAATTTCAATAAATGTAAGACGAAGGTTTTCTGCTTACATCCCAACTGCCAAGGAGAAAAGCATTTTATCACAAGAGTGAATCTGAGGCCGTAGTTTAACGAGATATTTGGCGCAGAGAAAGAAGCAACTCGTCTGGATTTTGGCACACATTTTCAGTGCAGAAGCAGGCCCAAGGCAATTGATAATTCATTGTTTCATTGCAGATGTTGTGTGGCCNGTGCTTTGAAATTTACAGATCGGCCTTTTAATTAAAATTTGGTGATTTTTCAAACAGGAGTACTTTTTTGGGACATCCGGTATGATGTGTAAAATCGAACATAGGGCTCAAATCTTTAAAAAGGTGGGTGTAAAATTCTATTAAATTTTTCTTTAAATTAAATGGCTTGAAAGTAACTTAGGGTACTTTGCTGTATATCTGTCGTGGAAATTTTTTTATATCTTGATTATTTTTAAAATGGCAGCATTTATTATATTTGAGGCTGTGACGTCATCAAATTTCTAAATCCTAAACCAGAAGAGCGACAGATTTCTGCTTGCCACCATATTGTAGACCTTCGTAAACTATGGTTTTCTTGAATATTGTATAATTTTTCCTCTATTGATTTAAGATTTACGATGATTTTAATTTTATCAAAATTTTCCATGAATTCTTGCAACAAAAATAAAAATGCCGCCATTTTGAAAATAATCAAGATATTAAAAAATTTCCTCGACAGATATACAGCAAAGTGCCCTAAGTTACTTTCAAGCCATTCAATTCAAAGAAAAATGTAATAGAATTTTACACCCATCCTTTTAAAGATTTGAAAGATTTGAGCCCTATGCTGTAAAATCGATGCTATCCAAAGCAACGAAGCAAATTTAGAAATTAAATAAATTTCAAAGCACTGGCAAGATGACTTAAGGCCTCTAAATGACCGTGAATTAAGATCTTCCACGCTTGCGACTGGCTTCAAGCAACATGACACGAAGGAGGGTCATTAACATAGAAATCTTCCTATGCTATGAATATGAATTTGAGGCTCCTGTTCATTGTCATACCGCTGCGAATAAAATTTTCAAGTCGCAAGCATCATGCGCGAGCCAGACATTTGTATACGGACTTCTGACTGGAAGGCTGTTGAAGAATGCATGTCGACCATAATGCTTTGTGAGTTTTATCTCAGGAAAACACGTGAAAGAGACTGAGAAAGAGTTGCTTCGAAGCTTTTTTCCGCCATTTTTCAAATATCGCAAAGCACCATGGTCGACATGCGTTCTTTAAAGAATTCAGGCATATGCCTGTGCTTCAGTGACACCTTGTACACCAACTAGCACTGGGTCATGGCGTTCTGCTCTTCCATGTGCGTATCCATGCCAACAAATATAGCGGTTGATGACTTTCTTCTGCACGTTTGTGACCCCCGCCTTGAATCGCAATGATTCTTCCTTTCACCATTAGTGCTCGAAGACATTGATCGATCAAACCAGGAGGGCCTCCTCGAAGAAAAGCTGCTAAGTATACCAGTTGTAAACATGGAGTTAAAGTCCTTAGTGGCTGGTGATTTTCTCCCACAAATGATTCTTCGACAACCCTTCCTAAGCGAGGCTGTGGCTAGGATGTAAACAACCGGATTGAGGCTGCTGTTGATCCATGGAATGAATAAGAGGCAGAACTCATAGATATAACTTCTATTACGCCTATCGTTTGTTATCATTTCATAACATGAAGTTACAAAATAGAAGCCCCAGCCTACCAATAACGGCACCAAGATGATCATGACATTAATAGCAACCCTGACTTCACGAGAGAAGGTCTTTCGGGGTCGTCTTTTCTTACTGTTTTCGCGATCTTCAGTGTCTCTGTTTATTGCGAGAAACATAGCCTTTTCCAAAGATTTGGAGACCTTGATGCTTTTCAGAGCACATGTAAATATACCAATATAGATTATGACGATTAGGATACAAGGCAGGACAAAATTTAATATGATTGCCAATACAACAAGGCAGATTGAAAATCTTTCTGACTGGATTACGATCCTGCTCATTGAAAGGACAAGAATAACCAAAGAATAAGACCAGATTATTGTTGTGCATGTTTTGACTCGCTTTGAGTTCATCAGGCTCTTGTAGTGAAGCGGACGAAGCACAGCTATCCCTCGATCAATACTTACAGCTGCCAGATTCCAAATCGAAGCTGTGCCCAATATCATGTCAATAGAGGGGAATAGAAACTCACGCACTTTAAATGGAATCGAGGCTGGGAAGCGGACCATCAACACAAATGCGACCATAGAAACCACTACTAGCAGATCCGCGACTGCGAGGCTGACAATCAAATAGTTTGTAGGTGTCTTCAGACTTCGATACTTTGAAACTGCAGCTATTATAAAACCATTGCCAAATATGCCTGGTAACACAATTACAGCTGCAAAAATATAGAAAAGGGTAAGCAAGATTTCGCGTTGGTTTGCGTTCACCATGCTCACTTCAGTTGTATTTGGAACTGTAGCAAAACTATTATTTGAGATGTTTGCCATGTTCGTAGCAAAACTAGCATTCGAGATGGTTGCCATGGTCATTTCAGGATTCAGCTAGTCAAATTCCTCTTTTTTCTCAAGTCCCTGCTCTCAATCTCACTGTCTTTCTCCTTTCTCCCTCAGCAGCTTAGCCAACAAATAATTTTGAAACTATTTCTCTGCAGAATTGATCCACGCCTCCTGGTTCTAAAATGAAATAAAAAATTGAAAAAACCCACAAATGGGGAGTAAAGTTTTGGCAGTCTCCATGGAGAGATAAGGTGAACGGAGTATGCCTTTCTTCTTCCATGCTGGTCTGGATTGCATTGGCAAGAATAGAAATTCCTAAACATCTATCTTGTTAGCAGCAAAATACACGTGTTTTTCATAAGAAGCTTGGATACAGTAAAATGGAAATGTTTCAGACGGTAAAGTCGGGGATAAAGTTTTAGCCAACAAAGTTTGGACAAAGAACTTTCGGACACTTTTTATGACAAATCAGAAATAATTTCCTTTTTTACAGCTCAATGATCAAATTTTCCCTTGAAACATAGGCGTAGGAGCCATGGGGGCTGGGGGGCGGCAGCCCCCCCAACGTTGGAAAATTTTACCAAAATCAGCCTTTTTCGGGCAAAAATCCAACCCTAAGTCGGGCAAAAATTTGGTAAACAATAGAAATTTTATCGGGCAGCCCCCCCAGATTTTATCTTCCCCTACGCCCTTGCCTTGAAATGTTGCATCTTAACACAATTTTAACCAAAGATTAGCACTGAATGCTTCAAATCGAGGTATCACGAGCAAAAACTATAGCCAATAATTTTCGGAGGCTTTTAAAGGCCATTCAGACAAAACAGTTTTGGGGAAAATTTTTTCCAGAACTTTTACCTTCCAAAACTGTTGGCTTCTAATGTAAGACCTTAGTAGTTGGAAGCATGTTGATGGGAATATGCACAGCTAAACCTGGCGAGGGCCACAGGGGTCTGGGTAGTAGTCTATTGTATTTGATCATCTTGCCACGTGCAGCTTCATTGTATAGCTAAAGAAACAATGGGTGTGTAGCACTGATATGTTTGTATGTGTTTTCTTTATAGCCTGTACGTGGAAAGGCTGCTGCAGTAATTGTGCTCCTTCCCCCGCTCCTCGAGTCTGCCCGCAGGCTGGGCTGCAGAGGCTGCAGGCTTGGGAATTTCTTTAGCCCATTTATAGGTACCAGGCTGTAACTATGCCAATTCCCTTTAATTCCTCAAGAAACATCCTACGCATTAGAACTAAGTGTTTCTTAATTGGGTACCTATTTTTGGGAGTTAACAAAGTGCGGAAATTTCTCTACAGATATGTTTCTTGAAATAAGAAGACATTTGACAAGATAAGAAACGGGGTCCTGTTATGCTCAAAATCAACACTTGTGCTTACTATAAAAGTAAGACGAGGGTTTTCTGCTTACATCCCAATTGCCAAGAAGAACAGCATTTTATCACAGAGTGAATCTGAGGCCATAGTTTAACGAGATATTTGGCGCAGAGAAAGAAGCAACTCGTCTGGATTTTGGCACACATTTTCGGTGCAGAAGCAGGCCCAAGGCAATTGATAATTCATTCGGTTTCATTCGGTTTCATCGCAGATGTTGTGTGGCGCACCTTGGCACAAACATAACAACGAGATTTACTTTGGAATCAAGCTAAGTTCTTAGCATTCAACGTCGTCAACGCGGAAATCCAATTTTCAGTTTTGCAAATTTACAATCAATCTATCCAAGCACCTTGAATACCATTAAATAGACGCAAAGATCTCGCCCCATGCACTCCCGCCTCTCAATAATAACACAGTTCTTGTACTTATACGTAAAGTTTTAAAACTTACCAAGAAAATTTGCGTGCTTTCCTCGTCGCTGACATCCTTTGACTGAATCAGGGTTGCCAGATTTGAATTATTAAAATATGCAAAAAGCGCTAAAAAACAAGCCAGATGACTGGAAAATAAGCCAAAATTAAAAAATTTGCGCATGACCTCATCATTTCCTTTACTGCGCATGCACATTGATTGTTACTGCGCATGACATCATTAGTTTTCTTACCAAGCATGGGCGAGCAAGCCAATTTTTCGTGTTTACCCTGGTGTTTACCTGTGTCGTTGAACGAAATATGGAATCCAGGATGGCCAAATTTGCTGAATTGATGCATTATTATACCCAA
>REGM01000207.1:297842-341440 GCA_004194415.1 Aurelia aurita | reverse complement strand
AAAAATGCATCGAAGTTTGAAAGCCTGCAGCTCTCACATCATTTATCAGATTCCTATAAATTGATGATACCTGTGTAGCTAACATATCAAATAAGATAAGAAAATTCAGTTTGTCAAAATCGGCCGCATCATTCTCATATTACAAGTGATTTTACAAAAATGCTTCATCTCAAAATTTAGCCCCACACTTACCATAATCAATTTCTAGCTGTCTATCTTGTTGTTCGAACATTTACTAGGTATATAAAGAGGCTGCTGCATCATCGTATCCACTTGGGACTTTCATTCATACTTTTTTGTCTATTTTCTAGTTTCATGAGGCTGGAGTGCTAGCAAATTTGATCAAGGATTTTAGGCCTGTTTTGAAGGCTTTTGAGATGAAGTTACTTGTAATTTGAGAACGATACAACCGATTTCAACAAGCGAGCAAAATTTTCTTATCTAAGTTGATAGGTTAGCTACAAAGACATTGTCAGTTTATAGGCATCTGAAAAATGGTTTGAGAGCTGCAAGCTTTCAAACGTCTGCACATTTTATTTACTCACCTTGTAGCTGGGTAACACGCAAAGATTTTTCGAACATCAACAGCACGATCATAACATTTAAGATTATGATAAAGATAGTAATATTTTCTGTGTTGATTAATATTTCTTATGCAGATACAGCAAATTACCATTTTAAGTTTAACGAGCATCAGTCTATGCTGAAGGGCAAATCAATAGACGATTGCGCTAAAGATGGTGGACAGGAATTCTTTACCATGATGCTTTGCGTCGCATTGAATTTCAATTGATTTGATTGGTTGATTTCTTTAATACTGCAAAGGATCTTGGTAAAAATTTCTCGACGTCATCTTTAGCGCAATCGCCTATTCTCCTATTCTCCAAAAGCGGACGAGATTTACAATTTGGGGACAAAACGATTTTTAGAGATTTTTAGGGATTTTTGCAAACGTGGAATAGACTATTAGCACGTGATTTGCACCTCGGCCTCCGGGCTCGGTCTATGCTTCAAAGAATTAAACATATTCTATCTTAACAACGTAAATCATTCAAACATATGACAACGATCATAAAATACACTCCAAGTATTATATACAAATGAAGAAAAACTAAAGTCAGATACACTACAAAATTATCTAGTCTTATAGTCAGTATTGCTACTAAATAGTGGGTGTATTACAGTGTTTCGGGTTAATAGTCTTAAATACGAGTATGATATCATACTAAAATACATCTTGATTAGATATAAGCTAGCGACATGCCTCGATCTATACCACAATCGCCATTGTCAAGGTGTTTGTGAGAGTTGAGACTTCAACTTCGTCTAGTAACGTAGAAAAAGAGTTTGCAAGATGAAATTTCGGCAAGAAATTTTAGGCAAAAATTGTTTAATTTCGGCGAAAATAGTTTCGGCCTCAGTTTTTACGATTTTAGCCAAAAAATATGCAACTTAAAAGGAAAACAGAGAACAAATTGACAAGATATCTTTATACCCAGGGAGTACTCGCAAAAATTTTGACAGGGATGCTTGTGTTATTATGTTGGGTTCGTGAAACTTGGCGCTATCTTTTTTGGGTTTTTATAAATTTTCTGATATTTTTTGGGGTCTAAAAAACTGACTTAATATTTTATTGGGTCTGCGAATCTTATTATTTTTCTGGGTAGAAGCAAACTTAGCTCAAATGAGCATCATTGTCAAAGATTTCACCAAGTACCCCTTGGGGCTTTGCATTGTAAAGCGTGGGTTGATTTGTCATCGTTTTATCCTCTGCTTTTATGAATCTCTAAGAGGACAGTTACTGATCCAACACAAGTTGAGCATAGGCGTCTAGAAAGGCTAATGTGAGTGGCTACTACTAGCCTGCGTGCAGACTTTACTTTTCCACTGCGAAGGAGTGCCAACGAGGCCTCGTTCGCAGTGGAACAGTTTATCCTTTGACATTAGACTCACGATTTCAGTCCCTTCACTTTCGCTCATTAAATTGAATTGACGTTGTTGTTGTCACTTCAGTGAGGGACTTATTTCCAAACTCTTCTGAAAACGGCAAAATTTTCCTGCCGTGCCAATTTTTTGGAACCGACCAATCAGAATGCAAGATTTTGAATAGCTTGCTCTGATAGGTAATTTTACAGTGCAGCAGTTCCGGAAAACCATTTTTTGGGGCGTTTTGGGTTGGATTGTTTTGAGAAGAAACTAGCAGAGCACAGGTGACATTCGTCTTGCAACACAGCACAGGTGACATTCGTCTTGCAACACATAATCAAAAAATTTTTTCAAAATAATTGATATATCAAATTAAAGTTGAAATTCTCCCGTTTCTTATGGTGTAACTTTATTCTGAGTTTGTTTGGTTTTGGAAGGGTGGTTGATCCACGAGGAAGGACCACACGTGACATTCGTCTGTGGCATTCGCTTTTTTTCAAATTATTCCCCCTTCCTCGTGGATCAACCAGCCTTCCAAAACCAAACAAACTCAGAATAAAATTACACCACAAGAAACGGGAGAATTTCAGCTTTAATTTGATATATTAATTATTTTGAAAAAATTCGTTGATTATGTGTTGCAAGACGAATGTCACCTGTGCTAACTAGCAGGTGATTTTAGGCCATGTTGAATCATAACGAGGCTATTCCGTTTCTGGAAGCGGTTGGGAATGAGTCGTAGTTGTAGCGACATATCAGTTCAGGGGAGCGAAACTACACGAAAATAATGAGTCTACTTTGACATTTCTATATTTTAGCTGGAATTTGGGAGTCAGATCATCAGATAGTTTTCCCGTTCCAAAGAGATCCAACTTATGCGAAATCAACTGCATAATTCGTCAAAAACGGGGACTTGCACACGTATTATTCTTATAAGAAACTATGAGTTTGACCAAGGACTGGCAGTTTCTCTAAATTCCCATTATTTGAGAACTCAAAGCTTCTTAAAGGTTTCTTACGAGTTTTATCAAATTCTTCGAAATTCTTGATGTTAACATACTGTGCCCTGGTGAATATTTCACAACGAAGCTTTATGAGGCTGTACCATTGTCTAGACATTGCTGAAGTAACTTGTGAGTAAAACAATAGAACAAACAAGTGCAAATAAAGTGAAAATATGCTTTGGATTTCTTTAGTGATCTCAGAGTTTCTTATAAAAAATACGTGCATTTGGGCGAATTTTCGTGAAACAAAATATTGGATTTCCGAAAGGGAAATCGATTCGCCTTTAGAAAAATAGATTTGAAACCTCTGAGTTGGCCTGCGTGCAGACAAAGTTCCTCGTTGGCACTCCTTCGCAGCGCAAAAGTATAGTCTTCACGCAGGCTACCTCTGAGTGCACTCGATCAAAATAAAACAAACAGAGAGCAAAATATTATGGTTTGCTACGTAGAAGGTATCAAATCTATTTTTGATGCTTGATGCTGCCAAATCATTTGTCTTAGCAGGCCTGTATCCTTTGCTTTATAAAATTCACCCTGGCGTTTCAAGTCAACAGATAAATGACTGACCTAAACATGTACACTAAAATTTGATTGGCTGAAAATTATACATATTTCTCTGAATCGGGTAAATCACATTGCGTAAAAACTAACTGTGAGATAAATCGTTTCCCCAAGTACGAGTGTGCACGTGTCAACCTCGTCTCCATCCCAATATGACAAAAGGCCCTGGGGACGAGGTTGTGCAAGTGTGCTTCAAACCATGTTGAACATATGTGTTAAACAATATTTTGAAATCCTAAATTTATCTGCCGCAGAAAATTGTTGTTCTTAAAAGAACTGATTTACGATCAGTTTGTTTACGTGAGTGACGTTTTGACAGATACTTCTCGCATCTTCAGGCTGACGAATTTCTCGAAACGTTGCTCGCATAAACAAACTTATTCATGTTATGATACATGTGTCCTTTTTAGAACAAAAAAGTATACCTGGTACTAAATCGACAAATTTAAACATTTTCAAAATTAATGGTATTTTAGAGGATGGTAAACACGGACAAAATGGGCCTAAACTTGCGCTTGTTGCAGTTTTATGTAATGTGATTTGAGATTGGCCAAATTCTTGAAAACATGCTTTATTTGTCAGCCAATCAAAATTTTGTACCTATGCCATTAGCATAGGCGCCGACTCTTTAGGCTAGTGTAAATGGCTATTTGGCTACTTTGCTATAATTCTACCGTTGGACTTTTCTGAAGTCTTGAAAATTTTCGAACTTACAGCGTATTCTATATTTCAACTCGTCTGAAGATATGACATAATTAAATTTCTAAATCGTAAACCAGAACAGTGAAAGACTTGTGCTTGATATCATATTGTAGACATTCATAAACTATGGTTTTCTTGAAAATTATTCCGTGTTTCCTCATAAAAAATTTAGAAATTAGCTACAATAGTTTAAATTTTTTACAAAAAATTTTCTTGAATTCTTAAAAAAGACGAATAACGTTCTAATCCTGAAAATATTGAAGATGTCAGAAAGTTCTAACGGTAGAACTATAGCAAAGTAACTTAAAATTCTCTCAAGCCAGTCCAAAGAAAAAAGTAATAGCCATTTACACTAGGGGTGTGCTTGATTGGTACCAATTCTGAAAACAATAGACTTGGTAGACTCGGAATTCGCGTTTGATTGACCCCAACTTTCTGAAAACGGTAGGTTTGGTAGGTTTAGAAGGCCTTCTGAACCTTCTGCTCCAAAAGTCAGAAGGTTTGGCAGACTTTGGAGAGATCCTCGTTTTCATTAGCGAATCGCAATGGTGAATCCAAAACCAGCTGTTTTGAAGATTTTTGTATTTGATTGGGAAATATATTCCGTCTCTGCGAAGTCTACTGTTTTCAGAATTTGGTAGGTTAGGAATTACCAATCAAACACACCCTAGGTATTTAGAAGATGTGACGCCTATGCTTATGCTATTAACCATAACTTGAAATGATTCACATACCCAATCCAAGGTCTTTTAACTCAAACCACTGGGTCTTCTCCTTCGTCAAATCGTGAGTAGAGAGATAGCAATTAACACCACCTAGATAATCATTGACACCCATTGAATCACTGTCCCAAACTGTCACTTGTAGGATTCGGCTCTGTAGGTCTTCCAGCGACAACGCATAAGACAAAGTCTGATTGTACGTTGGGTTGAGATTCTTCTTCGCAATCCTCGTCTTTTGCTTCGTCGTCTTATTGGGGTCAGGCAGCAAGTAGCTCTTGACATAAGGATCAGCAGTACCTTGAATGCTTCTTGGCAGAAGGTTTCGTGCATGCATGACGAGAATATTCAAACGACCATGGCTGTATTGGTACGACAGCTTAATCTCTCCTCCGACACGACTTCTTGGCATCCCGCTTTCAAGCTGGAACAAGATGTCAGCGAACTTAACTGAGTCCTGTTCGTCACGGATGTAACTGTGAAGGAACGTGTACACGATCTCTGAATTCGACAACAAGTTTGATTTCAGTAGCTCAACGAGAAACGCGTCAAGTTCATTTCTTCGCTTCAAAGCAATATCTCGGATTTCACTTCTGCCAACTAGAACTCGGCCTGGTAGATTCGGAACAGTTGAACTTCCAAACACGTGTGACAGCTTTGTATGCAACTCTTGGAATTCATCAAACTTTCGAAAGATAAATTTTGCGCCTGAATTGTCATCTCGTAGCACGTTGATCACAAATATGTAATGCTTCTCTGGAACCTGACGCTTCTGAATATCCACACATCGGATTGACATGATCTGTCCGTCGGATTCTTTACTGTATACTTTGTTTGAGAATGAAAATATGGCGCGAGCAGTGCTTGTTACACTTTGCGAATCTTTCATATGTGCCATGTTGTGGATGAAGAAATTCCACTGCGTTGATTTTGAACTGAGGCTTGTCTCAATCAATCGTGTGAAGAACACGGTCGCTTCAGCATTAGAGAGGTGTGACTGCAATGCATGCCGGACATACTCGATGTCATTGGCTGATGATAGGTAAGGAATACCTGATGATACCATCAAACCCAAGAGATTTAAGATCAGCTCCGAATTCTTGCGAATGACATTGAATGCACCACAACACAGCTCAACAAAATGCTGGAAGTTGTATGATGTTGCCTCGCCAAAATTGATCACGTAGGCCATATCTGGAGTAAGAACAAATGGTACTCTGTCACGGTTGATTTTACCAAACTTTTGCACGTTTCCCATAAACTTGCTGAAATCAATATGGAAAAGGTGTCCTCTTTGAGTGACCATGATGTTATCATTGTGCCGATCTCCAATACCAAGGACATATGTTGCTACGCAATATGCTGCACAGGAGGCTGAGAAATTATCAACAGCGACAATGTACTCTCCCTCTGATTGGTTGTATTTCTGCAGCCACAGACTAATGACGTTATCTTTAAATGATCCAGTGATGCCGTGTTGAACGTGGATTTCTCTTAACGTAGACGCATCAGAGACGAGCTGCACCATCCCTGACATGGGTGAAGTTGGAATGCACTCATATGTGACCATTTTCAGATCCAATCCTTCAGCCAACCATAACCTGTCCATGACACGAAACAGCTGTAATGTGATGAGATCTTTCCTCAAATCATCTCCAATTTTGAACATACTTTTCACAGTCTTTCCTCTTGGATCGCAGTTGTCAAAAACAAGGGACAACGGCACCGTGAATGAATTGAAATACGAGCAGCTTTCTTTATCTAAAGACTTCACTTTTACGGAAGGATTGACAGGAAGTCTTAGATTTCCATCCATATTTGCAGTTACAGCATCCAATTCCTCATTGAGTACAGACCGTCGCATGTTGTCTCTTGCTTCTTTAACCTTCTTGGTTGTTAGTGATAGTAGCTGTACCACTTGATCTTGCCGTGACAACTGATCCTTCAAGGCTGTACCACAAACGCCAAGAACTCCACCTAGAACAATCTGAAACCTCTGTGAAAACTGAGCATCAGCTGTATAATACTTCAGATGCCAGAACAAATAAAGGGCAACTTTCGGACTCTTTAATGCTGAGCTGATTAGATATTTGGCCAAAGCTGAATTGTGATAGCTTTCATATTTCATTGCTTGAACTAACTGTGGAAGATAGTCACAGAGTTCACTTTCATTCACACTACTAAACCATTTGACTGCGTATTCTCTTGTGACAATATCTGGAAAATCAGCTGTTAGAAGCCCAAGAGCAATATTTGGTGGTAATGGCTGCCAGATACTCAGAAGTTCTTGTGTTTCTGTTGTTGTCTGTGCTTTCAAATTCGGCATTGATGATAAGACATAGGGAAGAGCTCTTGGGATGTACCTTAGATCTAACCTGTTCTTCCAAATGATCTCCTTCTCTTCCTTGGTGATTTCAGGGTGAGTTCTTTTGTTGAGGATTTCCTCCAACTTCAGCAAGACTGCTGAGGAGCAAGCCATATTACCTAGTACGCTATTTGCTGTTTGAACAAGTGGCTCTGGGAAAATCACGTCAGTGTGATACACTTCGAAATCTGCTTTGAGGATGACACTTGATGCTTCTTGGATGTTGTTTGATGAGCAAGTTGCAGCTGGGTTCATTTCTGTTCCAGATACCAAACCAAACAAATGACTTCCAGATATAAGCAAGCCCTTGAAATTGAACAAGTTGACCGCAATCCACCCAAGCTCATTTCTGTATTTCGAATCAACTGGTTGCTTTCTGGCAGAATTTAGGCCATACAAGCCTAAGCAAAGTTTTGCCTCACGAGGAATATCCTTCACCTTCATATCAAACTTTATGATTTCATCCCATCTGATATGTTCATAAAATCCTTTAGATGGTTTACTAAGCTTTGTCAGAGCTTGCTTGCAAAGCAAAGTTCCACCATAGAAAAGACCAGCTTCAACTTCAAAATAATCAAACTTAATCTTCCAGTCAGTTGGTATTCTGTGCACCGATGAAATCCTTAGGGAGAGATATTCAGTAATGGACTCTGAGCTTATCCGTTCATTTGAACGATGTAGATCTCTAGGGCTGTCAGCAATGCTATTCTCAGGATTGTGAATGGCAAAATCAGTGTCAAATGCCCTGCAATACGAGTCAATCATTGCATAGACGGCTGACGTCAGCTTTGAAAGTGCAAGGTTGAATCTGCCTTTGTCAAAAGTGTCTGCACTAATAATTCTGTTGAAGTCTACGACTACTGGTTTTGAAGGACTGTGGACAATAGTATCCTTTGCTTTTGGTTTCAGTGCAAGCAGCAAATTCACAGCTTCATGGATTTGTGCAGTTTCAATATATGCAAGAGATAGTGACAAGGCCTTGACAATCTGTATCAACTTTTCTGGAACATATGATGTATTAGATGATTTTGAGACACTTGATAAAAGCTTTGCCACTTCACAATTATATGTCTCAATTAACACTCCCAATCCTTGTCTTGAGATAGAGGTTGTTGTTTTGAGGTCAAAAAATTGCTTGAAATAAATCCCACTGGATTCCTGGTTGTCATCTTCTGCTGTTCTTGATAAATCTCTCTCTATCTTTGCTCTTGGTAACACCATTAATCTAATCTCTTCTCCCAACTTGACACAATCCTGCACATACCTATAATTAATGAATGGCTCGTTTCCCTCCAAATAGCAAGACTCACCACAGATCTTGAATATATACCAATTTTTAGATATCACATCAATATCTCTGTATCTATCTTGAAAAGCAAGGAGACTCATTGAAACAACATTTTGAACGTTGGTAAACATATCACATTTTATTCTTCTAGAATCTGAGTTCTCTTCATAGAAAACTTCTATGTCAAGTTGTTTTGAAGATGCGGACTGTTTCCATTGAATGATTGAGTCAGATATGAAACCTGGATTTGTGTCACTGTTTTCATATTTGTAAAAATTTCTGACATCGGCAACAGAATCACAAAAAGCTACTGCCTCCTCATTCCTTTCTTCTGTTAGGTCAAATATTCCATCACCAAAATAAAGCTTTGCATTCTGCACTTCACTAGCATTGAAATCAACTGGCAATGAGAAGCGATTGAATGATTTTGGGGGCTGTGGTCTGGGAGGTGGTAAAGTTTTTGTTCTTTGGAGTTTAGATTGTTTGTCCTGCCCTGACCCATCAGTTAAATCTGCATCATTTTCTTCAACTGGGAAATTTTGTGGGGAATCTGTATGAGCTCTGTCTATGAGGCCTTCTTGTTTATTATTGCTAACTCCATTGTCTTGATTCATGAATGCTTCAAGATCTTCAATTGACAGTGAAGTTACCGAAGATTTGCTTGGAACACTTAGTAAATTCTCCCAGGATGATGATCTTGGAACTAATACACTTGCAGTTTTCTGAGGTAATAAATCATCTTGCGGCTTTGATGAAATCTCAAATTCCACCAAGTTTTGCCTGATCAAATCAACATCTTTTTGGCTCATGACATCTTTCAACCTTGATTCAAATGATTGTGTCTCTTTTTGCTTTGATATACCTGGGAAAGTGCTCTTTGACGAAGACTGTAGGACTGCTGGAAAAGAGTTTGTTGATGGGTGGTTCATTTTTCCATCTCTGCTTCCCAAGTTGTCAAAAGTGAAATTTGCTTCAAATTTCCTACCAGACTGGCTAGCTGGCACAGAAAAAGATCCATCAAATACTGGCAAATCTAAGCTTGAAATGGATGCAAAAGAATCTGAAGATTGCTCTTCAGTAGTACATACAGATTGGTCATCTTCAACTTTAATTCCTGCACTCATAAGTCGATTGTTTAGTTTTTTGTTTTTCCTGCTCTGGCTTCTTCTTTTGGGTGGTAAAGGAGGTGGCCTTTCTTCATTACTTGCGGCTCTTTCCCTCGAATATGTTCTAGGCTTGCGTACATAATCTTCCAGACTCAAAGTTTTCGTGTTACCATCGGTGAAACTGTCGTCACTGTTATGATTGATCATCGATTGCACATTTGTTGAGAAATCTTCGAAATGGCTACTCACGGATGAACTTGTTATAAATTCTTCTCCAGAGCTGTTTGAGAAGTCAATCAAATCTACAGTGACCGTTGGTTTTGCGCTCGAGTTGCCAGCCATCTTTTCGTCCCCTCCCGATCTTTCTTTGTAAACAACACACCACAACAACAGACAGACAAGAAGAAGGGCCTATTTATTATGAATCCATACCACTCTATACCACTCTTATATAAATGCAAATAGTAACACTAGACATATAATGTGATATAAATCAAGTCTACAGTTGCAGCCCAGCTCACGTAATCCCTTCCATGTCTACATTTCCTTCTTTCCGTCTGGTAGACAAAACACAGCCAGCCAAGCAGCCACTGTCAAACTGTACCGTTGCCTGTTTAGGCCCGAAAACGATTTATAAATATTCCCAGGCGCGCCTCGTTTTCAATCTCCTAAGATTGATGGATTGATTGTGACATCACAATGGGGAAAGGGAACGGAAACAGGAACCAGAAACAAGGAGCAATTTTGTGGAAATGTTTATTATAATCATTATCATCATAGTCTATAATGATTTCCACAAAATTAGCTCCTTCTTATAGAACAAGTTCATTCATTTCATTCATTTTTAATTATTTATACACGGTGGCCCCATCAATCAAAGACTGCTTTACAGGGGGCCGTGTTAAAAACTTACAAAATTAAAATATTTTACTTTATCTAATCAAAATTAATTACAAATGCTAACATCTAACCAAAGTACACGTGATAAAAAAACCTAGTAAAAATTAAAACTGGTGAATGGGACTTAAAGTTCCAACAAATGTTTAAACGGAAGCCTGCAAATGGCTTCTTAGATGGGTTTTAAAAGAAGTAAGCTATTTTGCTTGTTTTACTTCCAAGGGAAGATGATTCCAAGTTTTTGCACCACGAAAAGATATCGCTTTCTGTCCTTTGCAGGTTGTCATCCTGGGGATATAGAGATCAGTGGCTGCATTTCGCAAACTAATATCAATATTAGGGTCAGAATTCTTTGTGAACAAATTAGAAAGATAGCTAGGTGCAAGGCCAGTTAATGCTTTATACGTCACCGTAGCTGTTTCACTTTTTATCATGTCACTTTGGTATTCGCCATTTTGGAGTTGTTTATTGGTAGTAGGTTCAGAGGGGTTCAAATTACCCAGGGGCACTGGGCAGGCAAGTACTGTAAAATTTTTGACCCCATGTTTGTCCAAAGAAAAAAAGACCGGTTTGTTTTATCACAGAGTATGACGTTACTGCCCAAAACAACCAGTTTTGGGACAAAGGTGAAATTAGAAAAATCTGATAGGGGTGTGCCGCGAGCATCTTCAAAATGGTACCGTTGGCTAGACCAATTTTTGTGAAAATGATACCTAACTTCTGGACCAAAATCGCCAAAACTTGGGGTTTCTAGACACAAATTAAGAAAATTTGGCCTTTCCTGGACGAAAATTGCCAAAAATGGTACCCTTGCCTAGACTGGCCTAGACTAAAATTGCCAAAAAGCACACCCTTGGCTAGACTAGAAGTCCGAAAAAGTATACCCTTGAGCGCGGCACATCCCCAGGTACCTTTACTATGGAAGAACCCCCCCCCCGTGCTACCAGTTTTGGGACACTTCTGCTTTAACAGATATAACTACAACCTGCTTTCGGATGTCTGGTTAAGCTATCTGACTAAAACTACCGGGTTTTGGGACAAACATCGCCACTGATTACTTAATTCAAACTTTTCTGCCAAATTGAAGAAAATTACAAAGGAAATTTATCATAAAAAAGACCGGTTTTTGGGAAAAAGGTGATGCATTTTTTTTAGCAAACTACCGGTTTTCGGACAGAGGCAGGACATCTTCCCCAGTGTGACATGCCCACCCTTGGATTACCCGACCCTTCAACATTACACTACATTCCAAAAAATAAAATATACCTACAACCGACGGCAGTTACTGCATGTTACATCTGCTGCATGTTACATCTAAGGCTGATTAGTGGAGCCACAATATAAAGAAATCAGAATTTTTGTTGTGTGTTTGGTTGACTGTTGGATAGTGATAGTGGGGGGGGGAGGGAAGGGGCAGTGGGATCGGCTTTCTGCGGCCGTGTATACAATCCATCGTCAAAAAACGTTGGGCTTTTTGCGACTGCGTGGGTCGGTCTCTTTTCTCCCCTGTTTTCAGGGGCGCAAATGCAAATCTTTTTTAGGGGGGTGTGCGTTCAAAGGACCGATTTTTTTTCGCGAGGGACCGATTTTTCGCGAAATAGATGTTGTTGCCAATAAATGAAAAAAATACGTTTTCCTAACTGTAATAGTTTAACGAAAATGNCCAGTATGACATGCCCACCCTTGGATTACCCGACCCTTCAACATTACACTACATTCCAAAAAATAAAATATACCTACAACCGACGGCAGTTACTGCATGTTACATCTGCTGCATGTTACATCTAAGGCTGATTAGTGGAGCCACAATATAAAGAAATCAGAATTTTTGTTGTGTGTTTGGTTGACTGTTGGATAGTGATAGTGGGGGGGGGGGAGGGAAGGGGCAGTGGGATCGGCTTTCTGCGGCCGTGTATACAATCCATCGTCAAAAAACGTTGGGCTTTTTGCGACTGCGTGGGTCGGTCTCTTTTCTCCCCTGTTTTTATGTATAGTAATTATACCGCTTTTTGTTATTGTTTGTTTTTGTTTGTGTTTTTGTTTGGATGCAAAAACCCCTATACGTAATTCTTTCGGGCCCTGTGTGTTGCATTTGATGCAGATGTAGAATGAAGATCACAAAAGATAGGTTATAACTCATGTGGCTAGCTCAATCGAGTTGCCTGCGAAAAGGGGGTTTGGCTTGGCTCATCATGTTTTAGCAAAATCAAATTTTGATCTGAAATCACGAGGGCTTGAAGCTTTAGTTGGCACCATGAAATATCTTTTAAACAGAAGTTGCCGGTATTCCTGTATTCCCTTTGAAGTAATTTTTTTTATCGAGTTCAGTGCACAGTTCAACTAGTATTATTTCAGAGAGACCTCATTTGAGTGTATGCTTCAGCCACCTTATTAGTGCCCAGTCTTCCTACCCTCTTGCCTTTTATTCCATTCAGACATCTGGCGGTTGCTGTTGTTTAGTGCGAAGTCTGCAACGAAAACATGGTGGTTATTTTGTGATTAGTCCTGCATTTTGATGTTTAAAGTCATAAAGAATAAGGTTATCACCAAAAGAAGAGGGTAAAAGTGGTAAGACAATATTTTTGCAAATAAAGCCTTTGTCATTCGCAGTATAAATGACATCATAAAGTTTGGATATAGGCCATTTGTGTTAGGGTAGGCTCACAATATTTTCTTCACTTGAATAGAAGTACATGCCCGCACCTATTGTTTGTGTTCTCTTGCCTTTGTTTAATAGTCTGAATATTTCAATTCAAACATCCAAGAAAGGGTATTAAGCATGCTTTTCAATTAAAAAGATGTGAAACGTGTACTTAATCCATCTCATCTCAAAATACAATGCAATGAATTACAATTAGGGAAATTTTGTTAGCATTCCATAACAAGCAAAAAACGTAAGCATTTCCATAATGGGGGAGACATGCAATTTGGGTGACACACTTGCAAGGAAAACAAGTTGTACTGAAAACGAATTTGTTTTCAAAACCTATAATATAGCTATTATAGAAACCGTCTTGATTGCATACTGAAAGAATTTGATCCTGATTCCAAAGAGTTGCGCTACTGTTGCGCTACCCAAAGGAGTGAACATGGCCTGAATCTGCAGTCAGAACTGGTCATTCTCTCTATTTCAGTTCATTGCGTTGATTTCAGTTCACTTTGTCTACTCTTCTGATCAAACATGTTTGGAGCTTCACCCTTACAACTGTCAGCTATTCAGCAAAAACAGAATGCATTCTATCCGACATTATTTCTAAGTAGAAACTAAGGGAAAATGAAGCGTAAGGGAACTTAAATCCTCTTAAGCTTGGCTCCCACTAGACGTCAACTTATGTTAACACAAGTTAACTTACACCAAGCTAAGTTTGTAGATCTAATTTATTTCTAGCTGTTATGGGAACAACCCCTTCTAAATTAACAATTAGTACCAGCATGATTCTTAAAATCTTAGTGTTGGAAACAAACCTTGATTCCATTTCCAAATTAACTTTGCGATGACGTGATTTATACACGCTAACAAAAGATTACACTAAAGATGGCATCAGGGAAATTTTTACCATGATCCTTTTATGTCAAATCATAAATCAACCAATCAGATCACTCAAAATCTTTGAGACGTAAAGCATCATGGTAAAAAATTCCCTGACACCACCTCCAGCAAAGTTGTCTATTGGCATTAATGTTCATGCGTTAATTTAGAAGGGGGCATTCCCATTAGGGTTACAAAATGAACATGATCTAACACACCTGAGTTAGCGTGAGTTAATGCCAAGTGGGAACCAAGCTGCATGGTCAAAAGATAGCTTATTTGGTTGCTTGCTACATACTTTCATTTCTTTGGTTTTCCGTTCTCATTATTTGCAATATGATGTCAACTTTTAGGTATAATGTTGCATTGTGTTGCAATGAGGCGACTGAAAGAGGAAGGAGCCATCACTTGAATGCTCTTTGTGTTCCAAGAAGTAGCGAAAAACATGGTGCAGCTATTTGCAGACCGTTTACGTAAAATGCTGAATTTAAATGCATGGGAGTTCAACACTCCATTTCACAACCAGTTTGATGCTGAATAGCCAACCAGAAATTTTCAAGAATTCATCTAATTTATGAGGTTGGAATCTAATTCAAGAATTAACGGTGCTTAGCACATAGGACAGAAAAAGGAACACCTACAGACAAATTTTGATTTTTAGATTTAAAATGCATGAAAGCAGAATGCTCTTCTTTTAGGCTTTATTTAGTCATATGTTGCTTATAAGAATGACAATAGTTTTTGCGTTAAGAATTGCATTGAAAGACAAACGGATGAAAGATTTTTGGAGATTAGAGGTTGCCAGCTGTTAACGATTTTTGGATTTGAATAGAAATTATTGTTCACACACCACTCTGGAAATTCGCCAGGGTTCACCAAAAGGTTTATTGAAAATGGTGCACATTATTGGAGCAAAATTTTGCCACAAAAATGGCATATAGCTGTAATTGCATGGGAGCAGATGCTCCAACAACATGGAAAACATCTGTGGGAAAAGAAGAACAAATTCTTCCAATATTTTCCAGCAATGTAATGAATTAGCATTTTTAATAAAATACAGTAGGTTAAAATTTTGCTCAGTTATGAGTTAAGGTTTGCATGAAAGCAGAATGCTTTAATGATAGAGATTGATTAAGTCCAAATAGAAATCTAGAAATAAGCAAATTTGCATCAACTATCCATGATCAAGATTCAGCTTTTTGCAAGGCAGAGAAAGAGAAATGGAGGAGAGTTGTTTGTTTCACTGTACTGAGTTTTTCAAGATGTTGTGCAACAGAAATTCTTTGGTGCGAAACAGACTTTTTTAGTTTGATATGAAGATGGAAATCAAATTTAGCTTGGATGCAGTTTCCTCAATTTCTGGATGTCAAAACAAGTTCACAAAATTGTAGACATCTTTATGATCCGTATGACACTGTAAAAATTGTATTTAGGGATTGCATGAGAGCAAAATGCTCTGAGTTTAGGTCTTAGACGAAGAGTTAGTGTTGTGATCATTGGTCTCGAAAGTTGCGCTGAAGAGTGCTGCTATAATTTTAAGCAAGCATCTTAGAATGCATTGATTTGCACGGAACAAAGAAAAGTCTCAGTGCTCATTTTTGGGACAGAAAGCCTTTTGGTTTGACATCTATTAGTATTAAAATTACTAATTATTTCTTTCTTTTTAGTGTTTTATTGTTGCTTTTAATCATGACAAAATAGAAAGATTGATGTATACAGAGGCTGGTACAGGATATTTGTGTGAATATACAGTAGCAGTGAATTGGATTCATCTCTAGTGACTGTTTTGTTTGCTTCAAAATCATGCAGCTGTTAAAACTGAAAATTTTCATCAAGTCATAGCCATTTGAAGAATGGGTCTGCAGGGGTAAAATTGGTAGGCTGGGTAGAATCGGTCGGTGCTGGTAACTGGAACATGGTACAGCAGATCATGGGCTGTTCAATTAACGCTTCCAACCTTAAGGAGAATAGTCCTGACAGATGTAGGTACCAACAAATCTGTGAATCAATGTTTTATGACATTTATTGGCATTTTGGCTTTATTTTACCACAAGCTTACCCATTTTACCCTTGCATATCCCATGCAAACATCTACCAGGTGACCATGAAAAGATTGAGCCAAGAAAATCGGTCATATTAGATATAGTAATAGACTGAAAGGATTAATTCAAAAAATTTTTGGTATCTAAATTTTGTTTGCTTTATTCATTGATATCTGGAATACCTTTTAGCTATTCTACAAAAGAATCGGGATTGAGCGATATTGTTATACATTTTGTAGAAATCTGACAAATTCTCGAATGTGCACAACAGTGGTAGAAGCTATAACGCCACTCAAAAGGTACTAAACGATGTCTGAAACACTCCTTTGGTCCATTAGTTTATTATCTCGTATAACTCATATTATCGGTTCAACTTTTTTGGATCACAATCAATTTTGTCTTGTCTCAAATATGCTAAAGAAAATGTCACGATTAGGCACCTAAAAATATTTTGGCGAATTTTCGATAGTTTTATATTCTGTTCAGGTAGATGGAGTTACTGTGTCATAGCTTGGAAAGTTTTTCATCAAAGATTTTGCTTTGACAAATTTCAGCGTTCCCTACACAAAGATTAACTGACCAGCAATTACAGGATTGAATTTACGAATGGATACCCCAAGCAAAGAAAGCGCAGTAGAGCATTCTATAAACAATCCACTCAGTGGAGTTGAGGCGAAGATTGAAACGATGGATATACACAATGAAGAGAAACAAGATGCGTCTCAGAAACGGGAGATGGATGCAGAGGAACTTCAAAATATAGTTGAGGACGCGGGGAAGGGTGAGCTTGCGACGGATGAGAAACCTCAAGGCTTTACTGATATAAGTGAAAAGAACGATCCCCAGGAAGAAGCAATGCAAACTAAATCTGGGGTATCAGAAGAAGCTGTAAGTAGCCATGTACAGACAGACACAACTAAGGTAGCAGGGTTGCAAGATGCAAAAGAGGGCAATACCAGTACAAGTGAAAAGAGCAAGCCTGAAGCTGAATCTGTTGTATCAAAAGAAACTGTGAGTAGCTATGTAGACACAGGCGTAAGTAAGGTTACAGGGTTGCAAGATGCAAAAGGAGGTATTGCCAATAAAAGTGAAAAGAGCCAGCCTGATGCCAAATCTGAGATATCAAAAGAAACTCTTAGTAGCCATGTAAACACAAGAATAAGTAAAACCGTTGGCTTGGACGATGTGGAAGAGGGCGAACTTGATTATGAAGAGGAAGAAATCCACGATCCTGTGGTGCAGAGAGAAGAGCAAGAAGAGGGTGAAATGCTTGATGAGAAAGAAATCGAGGCTGAGAAGGAAGCAGAAGGATCTGAAGAAGGAGAAATTTTGTCAGATGATGATGATGATGCCAAGGTAATTTTAGTGTAGTCTTATTACTGGAGTCCCTTGTTTCCCTGCGTTCTTTGACTTGATGATGTCACTTCGGTCAACAACTGTTCAGGTCATTGATTTTAAATTCCAATACACACAAATACTCAAACATTTAATTAGAATAACTACAGGTTATAGATTAAAGAACAAAGGTATATACTAGACAATACACATAAAATATAATAAATAGACAGGGCTAGAGAATTTGCATAAAGGGGAATTCTTAACGAGGAACTCTGTCACTGTTGAGTAAGGCTTACCTCGGGGATGCAAGGTACTCAAGTAATCGATGTTCTTCAATATATTTTATTTTCATCCTTGTATTTCTTCTCTGTTTATAACTCGGACACATTGTCACAGTTAGACAGCCTCTACTGAGTGCCTCCGAGTAGATCCCCGTTTTCTGAAGTGTCGTTGTTTGGTGCAAAAATTGCATTGAGCAATGGCACAGATGTGTGGCAGCAAATCATTTGGATCTGCAAAAGAAAATCAAGAATGGAAACTGAATTTGTTTGAATTGGCCAGTCAGAGAGCCCACTGAGGTTTCTAGGCCTGTGAAAATGATGCAGAGAGTAAAAATCCTCTTTCCGGCTGGTACCGTTTTCTTTGGACAGCATATCAGAAGAAAATTATCGATTTTGGATAATCGTAATCTAGAGGCTTCAACTCAAACTTTAAGACAAGCCGGTCATGATTTTCGCCCACCGTCTGATTTAAGACGGAATACATTTTCGGCAAGATTTCTTACCGAAAATTTATCACGAGTGAAGTTCAAGTTCTTGATTTACATTCTCTTCTTGCAGGCTGCAACGACAAAAGAAGACAAAGAAGAAGGCGAGCTTAATGACGTAAGTAAAATCTTGTCAAAAGATAGATGTCATGTGAGATTTGCGACAACGCGAAATTATTCATTCAAAATTCATTTATTGTCTTATGCGTGGAATTTTTTGCCTGAATTTTGTTTTGAAACAGGCTTTCATAGTATCTCAGTTCCTTTGTGTACGCAACTGTTTAATGAACTCTCATTTCACCAAAAAATCAAGGAGCTCATTTTTTCATTTTATATTATTCAACCACGGTAGCCCCGTCAGTCCTGTGGAGACTGCTTTCCAGGGGGCCGTGCAAAAAGACTACAAAGGAAAAACCTAATTTACAAACGTTGTTAACTTAAATTAAAAAGCAATGAAAAAACCAAAAATGTCCATAACAAAATTATGCGAAATTAAATCAAAAGAAAAGTGAAATCAAACCCTCTGCAATGGCTCGTTTAACCTTTTTTTGAAGGTAGGAAGAGAGGGCGCATGTTTGACATCCAAGCTTAAGTTGTTCCAGAGCTATCGGGTAAGTCAGAAAAATGATCAGACGTTTGAAAGTCTGTTGCTTTCAAACCATTTAAAGACCCTCTGCTAACCATGGGGCTTTGCACACCTATGCTGTCCCACAATGCACTGCAAATGGACTTCCAGATTGTCTGAACTCTGAAAGTCTCTAAAGCTAGACCTGTGTTAATTTTATTGCATTTTTGTGCGAATCTCAGGATTCATTTTTTGGAAAAGTGGGGGTTCCGGACCCCCATTCCCCCCCTTGGCTCCGCCACTGGCCTCATGGGTAGCAGAGGGTCTTTAATAGATTATATAAACTGATATTCCTTGAGTAGCTAACGTGTCAACTTAGATATAAACATTTAATTTATCGCAATTGGTCGCATTGTTCTCAGATTACAAGTGATTTTATGAAATTTTTTAATCTCAAAATCCTTACAAAAACAGGCCTAATCCTGATGGCTTTTTCTGTTCTGCCTGATTTGAATGATAATCTCAAAATCCTTGATGCAATCCAGCGTCACGATAAGAGAAAATAGACGAAAAAAGGCTGAATGATAGTCCCAAGTGTACGCTGTTATACACCAGACTCTTTACATACCCAGTAAAATATTTGAGCAATAAGATAGACAGGATTTTAGGCCCTGTTTTCAAGAATATAGAAATTAAAAATTTTCATAAAATCGCTTTTCTTTGAGAACGATACGACCGATTTTGACAAGGTAGATTTTCTTCTCGTAGTTGCTATGTTTAGCTGCTCAAAGAATATCAGTTTATTTAAATCTAATAAATGNTGTTATACACCAGACTCTTTACATACCCAGTAAAATATTTGAGCAATAAGATAGACAGAATTTTAGGCCCTGTTTTCAACAAAATAGAAATTAAAAATTTTCATAAAATCGCTTTTCTTTGAGAACGATACGACCGATTTTGACAAGGTAAATTTTCTTCTCGTAGTTGCTATGTTTAACTGCTCAAAGAATATCAGTTTATTGGAATATAATAAATGGTTTTTCAAACGTCTCAACATTTTTCTGACTCACCCGGTATATTGAAAGTTTAAAGATCTTTTACGTTACGGAACCATTTGCTACGTGCTTTTAGCAGACTACTTGAATATCGTTATCAGATATGCTCTCTCTGTTCCCTGTAGGATGATCTTGAAGAAGGGCAATTGGATGAAGAGCTAGACCGCGGTAAGATACCAAAAGTGTTTACAAGGAAACCAGATTAACTGTTGATTTTGGTAGTTTTTGTTATTTGGTAATTTATTCTATTTTTTGCATTAAATCAACCTCCTGTTATTTTCCGTGATTTTATTGTGCTGCGCAGCGAACTTCCACTGCCAAGAAGCGAAGGGAAAGAAACTGCGAAGGAGCGCGCGAAACGAGGGTGAAAAAATGCGAAGGAGCTTTCCTTCGCTCCTTGGCAGTGGAAGTTCGCTGCGCAGCACAATAGAATCACGGAAAATAACAGGAGGTTGATTTAATGCAAAAATAGAATAAATTACCAAATAACAAAAACTACAAAAATCAACAGTTAATTTGGTTTCCCTGTGGTGTTTCATCAGACTTGGTCAATGAATTATCCGCCCTGCGATGCAGAAAAATGCGACATTGATTTTATAGCTCTAATTAAGTATCAGGGAAAGGCCGATAAATGTTTTTCTTGCTGGGAAATCTTTAAAAATGTATTTTTAATGTAATGAGAGTAAAGAAATATATTATTCCTTTGAGAATAAGCACAATGAAGCCTTCAAATGAAAGCTATCAATTTCTTCAACTCCCAGGACAAAAACGTTCCAAGACCATTTATCTGGTAAAACACAGACCAACTTTTACTGGTTGTCTGATCAACGCTTTGAGCACTGATAATATTCCGACTTCACGACGCCCTAAAAGTTCATTTGTCTTGTAATGCTCTCATTATAAAAGCTTATTTGGTTTTTCAGGTCCACGTCCAAGAATTCTTTGCAAATATTATGAAGCTGGTGAGTCTTTAATATATTTTCATTTGATTGGAGTTCTACAGTAACAGTGTTATCTGAATTACAATATTTCCTAGCAGTGTCTCGCATTTGATGTCGCGTCTCCAATAAAGAAAAATTTTGGCGACGTTCCATGGCTTTCTGTTCTGCCTGATTTAATTAAATCATTCTTTTTGCTAATTTTCGGTGTGGATAAAAACTAAAAGTAACTGTTTTAATGTAGGTTATTCTTTTAACCACAAATTGTTGTTTTGATCATTTATTTCGGCCACTTAATATATTTTAAACAAGGGCGCCGAAATGCTCCCTGATTTTATATGACAGCGTTTCTTGATTCACGTTTCTTTTGCCGAGGGCCGAATCACTCTCTAGAGATCTCGTACACTTTCTACGGAAATCATTTTGTTTTTTCGAGAAATCCTTTTATTTTTCAAGAACCTGACAGCAAATTAATTCACAAAGTTCTTAAATCAGCTTTTTTTATCCAACACTTGTAACAATCTTGAGTTATTTTGCACTTCAGGTCACTTTTCGTTCATATTTTCAGTTGTAATTAATCGCAAATTGAAGTCCTATCTGTTTTTTATGTAGGTACTTGTAGATGGGGTGCAACTTGCCGATTCTTACATCCTGGTATTAATGACAAAGGTAAGCATCTTAGTTTTGTTTGAGTCAACAAAATTCAGTCACTGTTAAAACGACGACTCCAAAGGCTGAACTTTTAAAGTCAATTTTGAGAATCAAGAGGCCGAATGAATTCTAGAGAAGCTGGAGATATTGATTATCTTAGTGATGGCGAACTTGAGAAGTTTATACGTTACCCAAATCTGAAGCATGATATGAATAAGCAGAAATTGCTGAAGGCATGTAATTCAAGTATTAGCTATGTAATATCTGAAATTAGGCAACATCTTTGTGTTTTGATGCCTGTTTAGCAGTATTACGTGCAATTTGGGTATCTCTTCCAGCTGCCATTTAAAATTTTCTGTGAGATTTTCCCTCTTTGATATATTCCCAGTTTCTTATACTTTTTCCAACTCTGAAAGCAGTCGAAATTCTCAGGACTGGGAAGCAAAGCATTTTGAAGATTGTTAGCATGTATTTTTGGGGCTAACCAGTCAACATGAAGCAAAGCAGAAGATGTTGAAATATAAAGACGCTATTGATAAAGAAGGAATAATTATTGTGCTACATTTTAGGTAACTACGTGATGCATCGTCCTGTGGGAATGTACCCAACAGCTTTTGGCAAACCTCCACCCCCAAGTGAGCTTGGTCCCTTAAACGATCTTGTGCAAAGAGGACCGTCTGCTTTTCCATTGCCTACATCGAGTCCTTTCATGGAGCCTGCTGTAAGTTTCTGATATAGAAATGTTTAATTATAATTTGATTTATCTTTAAAAATTGCATACACGTTATTTATCCGATGCACGGTTTTTTATAAGAATATCCCTTATATAAGAATATCAGGCTGAGATTTTACCCAAAATTAAGAATATTCTAAGAATATCAGCGAGTCCGGCAGAAAATAGTTGCTCAAAGTTTAATCCAAAAACGCAAATCTTGCACAAGCAATGCCCCTAATTTATTGCTTTCCTAATTAAGCAAGTGTAACATGCTTCACATCTAAAACAATGCTGGTTTCTTGTATAAGAAAGCGTGTTATAAGAAACCTATATCTTTATTATATCTCCTGAGATAAGAATCTCTTAAGAATATTTCAGCCTGAATTAGGATGTTTCGCTAAGAATATCGAGGCTCAGGTCCAGATTGTAGCTGTAGAACACAACAACGCAACGTGGCTCATCTTGTCTTCAGCCGAAACGAATGCTTGTAATGGCAATGTCCTAAAATTTTTACGAGACCTATACCCCATTCACACTGGCCAGTTAAACAAGCTTAAAATAAACCAGGTTATTGAATGCTGCGTTCTAATTGGTCGATCCAACAAGTCGAATGCATTTAATTGGCTGAAATTTAACCTGGGCTAGACAAAGCTGGTTTAACTGCTCCAGTGTGAATGGGGTACTAGTCTCGAATTTGATTGACTTTCAAAGCAAACCTGAAACATAGTTCCTTAATTTTTTGTTCAGAACTCGCACCAAATCTTTAAAAGATAGCATTTGCCTTTACATTCTCTGCAGTCCTGGAAATATTTATTTTTAGTGGCTTTATTGCCAGCATGAAATATCTGTTTTTAATGCTCCGGAGACATTAGTTTCCCTCTCTGTTTTTGTTGCGATTTATAGTTGTTTATTGTTTAGGTAGTTTGTTGTAAATATTTGTTAATATGACATCGGTGGTATGACCATGTATTGTAAATATATTGTGTTATTGAATGAAAAATTCTGCTAAATTCTGCGAGACTTGATATTTAAACGGTTACATCTTCTTTACTTTCAACAGCAATTTCCTCTTGAAATAGAAATGACATCACCGTCTATGCCAAGAAAGGAGACAGCATGGGAAAGAGGCTTGAAGAAAGCAAAAGAGGCAAGTTAAGCGATGATGCTTATGTAATTCTTTTTATGACTATATCAAGGGAAATACGGTTTCTAGGTTTCGCACATTGCATTGACTGTTACTGAAATTTCGTGTTTTTTGTGAACTGTCTAACTTTCAGGCAACTAAGAAATTACAAGAGTTGGTCTGTACGATTCCTGTATTTCTCACCTGTATATATCATGGAGAAGTTTTCACCGCACCGCAATACACAATTAGGCTAAAGATGGCGGCGAGAAACTCTTTACCAAGTTGCATTGCGTTCTTTAATTGAATTCCCATAGAATCGTTAAAGATTCTTGATTATAACGCAATGCATCTTGGTAAAAAGTTCCTCGTGCCATCTTTAGCGTAATCGTCTATTGTGTACGATGAGGCCATTTGGCTAAAGCTCTGGTTTGTCGCCGAAGCCAGTTTAGAACTTTTAAGGTGCATATATCAGTCCCCAAGCCACTAAGAGAAAGTAAGGAATATTATTCACTAAACTATTAATGTATCTATCAAAAAATACAATTTACAACGTCTCACAGTTTTAAACTATATCCACAATGTAATACCTCATTACACTGAAGCAGTTAAACCAGCTTTATCTAGCCCAGGTTAANTTTAGCGTAATCGTCTATTGTGTACGATGAGGCCATTTGGCTAAAGCTCTGGTTTGTCGCCGAAGCCAGTTTAGAACTTTTAAGGTGCATATATCAGTCCCCAAGCCACTAAGAGAAAGTAAGGAATATTATTCACTAAACTATTAATGTATCTATCAAAAAATACAATTTACAACGTCTCACAGTTTTAAACTATATCCACAATGTAATACCTCATTACACTGAAGCAGTTAAACCAGCTTTATCTAGCCCAGGTTAAATTTCAACCAATCAAATGCATTCGATTTGTTGGATCGACCAATTAGAACGCAGCATTCCATAACCTGGTTTATTTTAAGCTGGTTTAACTTGCCAGTGTGAAAGGGGTATTAGATTTTATTAAATTAAGATTAAATGCCTTTTTGGACACAGTTATTATTAAATATGTTTTCTACCTCCCAACAGATAAAACAAACATCGGCAAAAAGACGCGAAGAAGATGAAAATTTTGAGGAAAAGCGTTTAAATTTAAGCATCAGGGAAACCGATTTAGAAACTGAGAGACCAGTGCCTGTGCCAAGAAGAGATGCGTGGAGGATGGCACATGAAAGAGAGAATCAAATCCCACCAAGGCCAAGACCTGTAGATGTGAGGCCAGATTTGGGTGATCGGAGATTCAATAGGGGCAGGAAGACACCCCCTAAAAGATATGTAAGTATTAGCTCATGAATGTAAATAGATCTACGCAATTTTTTGTTATATAATCCGATATGTATTGCATGCTGCAATACATATTACGACCAACGCTACTTACAAGAATTACTCTACAATACTACTAGGACGAATGGATATGTCTACCCAGGGCGCAAAAGGCTGTGTCTACCCCGAGGCAATGACATAGAGATAAAAAAGAAAGAAAAAACTACTGAAACTACACAACTAAGCAACACATGACTATCTTAAAGTTTCTTACGCAATTTGATTGAGTTCAGATGATAGGATATTTCCTCGTACAGCTACGTTAGATTGATTCTAGTGACGTATTTGATAGAGATACAAATTTGAAATATTTGTTTGATATTTCTAATATCTCAACTTAGTGATTGATACCTTGATATTACCTTAAAGCTTTATTAAGCCTCCGGGCGGCTTATTTAATTTCGGAAACCCCAGAGGGGGGTTTAAAAGAGAGCGGGCTTATTAGAGAGGGGGGCTTATTCACAAAGTCAAGTGACAAGGCTATAAACCACAGCTTTTTAGGTCTTTTACCTCATATTTGGCGGAATCAACATACACTTTTACGAGTTAAATACACAAATTCAACACAGTTTTAATCCCAAACCATATCAAAATTAACATCCAAACTTGTTTGAGCTAATAAACGAAAACTCCTTCGTATCCTCTCGCATTTGATATAAGTGGGGGGGGGGGGCTTATTAGAGTGGCGGGCTAAATATAGCTTTTACGTTACTTTTGCTTACGAATTCTCAGCTCCGAAAATATAGTTGCTAAAATCATAAATTTATTGCTGATAAAGCCAAGGTCTGTTTTGTAAGAAGATACAAGGAAATTTTGTCAAGAAATGTTTTGTACGAATATGCAAAATAATGTTATCAAGAAATGATTCTGAAATTTGTCTGAAATATGAAAAACATCTATATTTTTCGACCTAAACGGTTCTTCCTAAACAGAAACCAACAGGAACTTTGGTATAGCCTTTAGTATCTTTGTATTTTGTTAATTGTAAGGGTCACTTGGTTGACATGTATATCATTCTCCCTATGGTATCGTTTGTCGTAAATATGTTTATTAAATTATAAATTTTTAGATTGTGTATATAAAAAAAATAAAAAATTTTGTCTGTTCAATTCAAATTTAGCGAAAACCCTTTTTTATACCAAGCAGAAATAGACATGGCAAAGTTATTCATGAATATATAAACTCGATTCATTCTAGGAACCAGAGCGAGACCGAAGACCTCATTTCGATCGAGAGAAACCACCTCATTTCGATCGAGAAAAACCACCTCATTTCGATCGAGAGAAACCACCTGGTGGTTTTGAGAGAGAAAAGCCTCCTGGGATGGATCGTGAACGATACATGAGGATGCGGAAAGAAAGAGGGTCAATTTCACCTGATAGGTAAATATCTTGTCTTGTATATTTCGTTTCATTTTTGACAGCATAAACAGTTGCATTTTCCCCTGATTTTATTCGGTTTTTACAAAACTGCCAGGGAGCTATCAGTTTTTATCTCATTTGGTAGCAGCTGCCAGCATAGGTTCCAAATCTTTAAATTGGCGTAAAAAGGTCGGTGTAAAATTCAGTTTCATATTTCTTTGAATAAAGCTCTAAAAGATAAAAGTGAATCTTTGAAGCTGAAAATTCGGGATATTGAGCTTGAAGTTGTACAAACAACCAAATATCTTGGTGTCCNTTTCACCTGATAGGTAAATATCTTGCCTTGTATATTTCGTTTCATTTTTGACAGCATAAACAGTTGCATTTTCCCCTGATTTTATTCGGTTTTTGCAAAACTGCCAGGGAGCTATCAGTTTTTATCTCATTTGGTAGCAGCTGCCAGCATAGGTTCCAAATCTTTAAATTGGCGTAAAAAGGTCGGTGTAAAATTCAGTTTCATATTTCTTTGAATCGAATGGCTTGAAAGAAACTTTAGCTACTTTGCTATAACTCTACCGTTGGACTTTTCAGAAATCTTGAATATTTTCGAAATTACAGCGTATTTCATATTTCAATGATACCATATTGTAAACGTTCATAAACTATATTTTTCTCGAAAATTATTCGATGTTTCCTCAAAAGATTAGAAATTACGATGGTTTTAAGTTTTTTTCAAAATTTTTCTTGAATTCTGAAAAAAGAAGAAAAGCACTCTAATTCTGAAAATATTTAAGGTTTCTGAAAAATCCAACGGTAGAATTATTACAAAGTAGCTAAAGTTTCTTTCAAGCCATTCTATTCAAAGAAATAGGTCACAGAATTTTACACCGACCTTTTTAAAGATTTGAAACCTATGCTGCAGCTGCCAGAGTTTATGTAAAAGGTGTGTTTTCGATGCCAAAATTTGTTGTTCTTGCACTTATTTGTAACAAATCACTGTCACTTCCCAGGTTATAAGGCACTGGCACACCACTGGTTACAAATATGTCCTTCACAAATGCAAGGTTTAGATTTACTTTCGTCTTGTTGATTTCGACCATGAGCAACTGTAAGCTTCGTTGATAGACTGTCACTTATTTATCTATTTTTTCACTGAGTTATCACATGCATTGGATCCTTCTTCTGACACACCTTGTGTTACATTTTTGCTCGCATTCACGTAAAAATTCTATTTGCAGGAGACCCCGCGATCGTGACAGGGGCCACGAGAGAGAAAAGTCTGACCCAAAGCGAGATAAACGGATCGACCCTCGCACGGAAAAGTCCAAAGCTCCCATAGATGCCAAGAAAAAGGAGACTACACCAACCGACCAAAAGACCAAAGTAGAACCAGTAAAAGAAGCCGACAAAGAAGGGAAAACGGAGGAGAAAATTGAGGGTAATGAGCCTAAAAAAGAAGAGGTTTCAGCTACTACTCCTGCTGATGCTGAGCAGTGGCAAGACCCATGGATGCGTACGCAGCCACAACAGGGTCGATCACCAGAGAGAAAATCACCAGCGCGGAAAAATTCGAATGCTGACGATCTTAGTTCGATTGGTAGCTCAGACTCTGAATCAGGTAATATATTCCAAGAGCTCTACCTGTTATTGTGACATGTGAAGCATTGTTTCTCACGAACCATTTGCCACTGAAACAAAATCTATGCAGCAAAATTATTCCTGAATTCAAGTACTTTATTGCAGCTTTGTAATAGAAGGTTCACAGGAAGGCCGGTACCAAATTATTGTCAAGAGCATTTCGTTGTCAGAGACAAAAAAGATGGAAACGCTCGAAAAATTGGCAGTACTTTTGAAATTCTATTTGTAAGGAAATCTGCATCTGTTTAGGTGTTTTGATTTAATTTCTCCTGACGATGACATAAGAATAGAAACGTGTCGNGTTGATTTCGACCATGAGCAACTGTAAGCTTCGTTGATAGACTGTCACTTATTTATCTATTTTTTCACTGAGTTATCACATGCATTGGATCCTTCTTCTGACACACCTTGTGTTACATTTTTGCTCGCATTCACGTAAAAATTCTATTTGCAGGAGACCCCGCGATCGTGACAGGGGCCACGAGAGAGAAAAGTCTGACCCAAAGCGAGATAAACGGATCGACCCTCGCACGGAAAAGTCCAAAGCTCCCATAGATGCCAAGAAAAAGGAGACTACACCAACCGACCAAAAGACCAAAGTAGAACCAGTAAAAGAAGCCGACAAAGAAGGGCAAACGGAGGAGAAAATTGAGGGTAATGAGCCTAAAAAAGAAGAGGTTTCAGCTACTACTCCTGCTGATGCTGAGCAGTGGCAAGACCCATGGATGCGTACGCAGCCACAACAGGGTCGATCACCAGAGAGAAAATCACCAGCGCGGAAAAATTCGAATGCTGACGATCTTAGTTCGATTGGTAGCTCAGACTCTGAATCAGGTAATATATTCCAAGAGCTCTACCTGTTATTGTGACATGTGAAGCATTGTTTCCCACGAACCATTTGCCACTGAAACAAAATCTATGCAGCAAAATTATTCCTGAATTCAAGTACTTTATTGCAGCTTTGTAATAGAAGGTTCACAGGAAGGCCGGTACCAAATTATTGTCAAGAGCATTTCGTTGTCAGAGACAAAAAAGATGGAAACGCTCGAAAAATTGGCAGTACTTTTGAAATTCTATTTGTAAGGAAATCTGCATCTGTTTAGGTGTTTTGATTTAATTTCTCCTGACGATGACCTAAGAATAGAAACGTGTCGAGAATAACTTTAATAAATTGTAGAACCCCAATTCGTCCTCTTTTTGTGTAATTTTTTTTTCATATTTAGAATCTGACAGTGAAGACTCAGATGAATCAGGATCAGAATCAGGATCAGACTCCAAAGGATCGTCAGATGAAAACGAGGAAGAAACTACTGAAAAAGAGGTTGGTCGATATTTTCGTAAAAACCTTTAACACTACAGCGGGGCCTTACAAGGTATCTATAATATTAGACGAACTGCGCAGGAAGATCCTATAGCTACTCGAAAATAGATGCAAAGAATAGCAAGCTAGATTCCTATTCTTTTGGATTCTTTCTCCTTGGGATTGGTTTTATAAACTTTCTTTGCTTGCATTTATTTTTTGCGTTCAAAATCATCTTCGTATGCAAGTTATTTAAGTATGCAAGTTCATAAGTTATTTACTCTTGATGGTGTGTTTAAAAATCAGACAAAATCTTTCCTTTTTGACTAAATCATTAAGGGTGATATAATCGAATTTGTGCATCATCGTCATCATTAATTTATTATATTTTTTTAAATCTTTTTTATTATTATTTTTTTTTACAGTAGGCGAGAATTAATTATAGCTCAAATTTACAGCTAATTTAATTGCAGCCTCTAGGAAATTTCCGATAAGGTTGTAGTAAAGTTTGTTGCAGCATTTACCCAAAAGAATGACGGCGTCGTGTTTTTAATGCTATGTGGCTTGAAGCATACTGAGTGTATTAGTTTCCGTGTCTCTTGGCTTGTGTATTGGAATGCCGATCATATCAATCTTCCTGTTTATTCTAGAAGACAACCGAACCAGCAAGCGTAGAGAAAGAAGCAACCGCTGCAAAATCTACCAGCTCAACCGTGAAAGATCCTCGGCTTTCAAGTTTATCAAGTAAGGACAACACACCAAAACGAGACTCGTCACATTCCCATAAGGAGAGCACTCGGCGTTCTGGTAAAAGTCATCACTCTCGATCTCATAGAGAGGGAAGGCATGGTGAAAGCAGGAGACACCACCACCATAGGCATTCACCTGGAAGATCACACGGAGGAAGTGACAGAAGGCATAGGGACCGACGAGAACGGTAGGATTTCGCTAGATGTTTGTACAGTTGCCGCAATTGTTACAGTCCATGCATTTACGGTACAATAAACGTCAAGAATGCGGTTTAGCGAACCAGCTTGCAATATGGTCGCATTGTCTGTCATAGGGTAATGGTAAGGCTAGGCTTTGGAAAATGTGTTTAAAGGTAATTTGGTTGCTGTTGTTGCATGATAGTGATAACTGGGACGAATGTTATAAATCTAAACCTTTGTTTCTTTTCATCAGGCTGCGTTTTCAAAAAAACTATACGAATGAAAAAAATTGGCCAAAGAATTATTTTTGCTGCGTTATAGTTGAGACGCGGAGGT
Source organism: Aurelia aurita (assembly GCA_004194415.1). Taxonomy (NCBI): domain Eukaryota; kingdom Metazoa; phylum Cnidaria; class Scyphozoa; order Semaeostomeae; family Ulmaridae; genus Aurelia; species Aurelia aurita. Next base: position 311,207 of record REGM01000207.1, on the reverse strand, counting down.
ATCAATCGTTATCTGTTGCCACACCTGTGGAAATTTACTGCAATCCTGGTTAAACAATAATCATATGTTTTATATTCCTTCAGGTTCCCTCCGACTTTGGTCCCCCCTCATCCATGGTCAGGCCCACCCCATTTTGATGCTGGTTGGTCAAGAGGTCCTTTTCATGAACACGTGGGTAATGGTTATCGTGGACCAGGTGATCGCCCGAGAAGGCCAGAAGATGATCCACGGTTAGTGTTCAATTCTATATAATACATGACGAAAGAAATAGAAAATCTCTAAACAGTTCGGCTTGATTTTTTTCTATTGTTCAGTTTCTTTCGTCAAACGTTATAAAAGCGATTGTATGAGGATCAAATTAATCTTAGAAATGATTGTTTTTTCATACTTGCGAGAAAAAACTGACGAAACCATGGCTTGTGATATCTTATTTATATAGCCATAGTATTCTATAAAACATTTTTCGACCATCTTTTGCAAGCTCTTGTCTTGATTTGAAAATATATTGGGCTATCGAGCTGCATCGCGGACTTATCGACGATATTCTTCTCTTGTGATTTGGAAAGTGTGTTTCAGAATCAGGTAGCTAGTAAAACACAAATTCCTAAATTTATTGATGTATTTGTTTCCACGTCACATACACTACACACTTTATACGTTACCACATTAAAAAAACTTCCTCGCCCTCTGGATTCCTGTATCAATACAATACTTTATTGGTTAGGATTTTCTAAGCAAAACTCTTTTAACAAGCAACGCTCGTTTGATAGATGTCTAAATTATTCTCTTTTTTTTAATTTCTTAATTCAGACTGAAAATGGAGAGGCCAAGAAGCAGTGCATCGTCCCATTCACGAAAACCAGGCAGTTCAGGGCACCATAGTAGTAGCTCTAAGACTGACAAGGATAGATCAAAGACCTCAGATAGACGACCACATAGCTCAAGCAAGAGCAGCCATAAAGTAAGCGCAACTACTGTACAGTAGGTACCCCTAGTACTTGGATGGCCGAAAATTTGAGAAACTGTAGTTCTACGTTTGACAAGCGCAAGAAGCATTTTAAAGCTAAATTCTAGGACAGCGTGGCAAACTTGTCATTGAAGCCTTGTTCTTGAGTACTGCAATTTTATCTTTTCAGTCAAACTGAACTTTTTTGCCAATGGTTGTTTTTTATGTCAAGGAACATATCAAGTAGACATAAAACCAACATCAAAATTCTTCCCCCTGAAAAATATGAAACAAATTAAGAAACTTTTAGTGCTAAATGGTGGAATTTGTTCATGCGAAATTAGGAAACTTTTAGTGCTATGAGCTTATCAAAGTTACTTATGAAAGAAATGTGTAGTTTAACTTAGATCTTAACGACTTGATCTTCACTTAAAGGTGATAACTCGTTTATAACTTTTCTCGGTTGTCCTATTTTCAACTTACATTTGGTAATTAATCTTTCGCCGCTAGGATCCTCGCAGTGGTGACTCAGATCGACGCAAAAAGCGGGACGAAGAAAGAAGGGCTAAAGACGGTGGCGAAACTGGCCGGAACACCCAAACAAAAGACAGGTAAGGAGTCTGTTATTACGCTCTCTTAAAAACATTTTCCTTGCAGTGACTAACGAAGGAGCATTAATGGAGTTGTAGCCTCGTGTTCGTGTACTATGACGCGGAGAGATGATATTGATCCAGATAAATCTCTATATCTCTTCTGGGTGAACAGTAGACTGATTACATGAGTCTCAGTTTTCTGCATTGAATTGAATGATATTATGGCTTCAAAATGAAAACATCAGATTAAAAAAATTGAACGAATACAAGGAATCACGTCGTCAGTCTAGGTAAACAGGGCGCTAGATGGCTATTGTTGTGTTTTTATAGCATTGTGATTCCAATAGTGATGCCGATCACAATTGGAATAGAATTTTACGGCTGAATGCGTTGAAATTAGGAAAAATTCCTCCCGCTTGGAAAACCCCACTGACTGGAAACTCTAGATCATACCTTAGATCTAGATCTAATTTCTTTCTTGTATTTTTCAGTTCTAAGAAACCCAACAAGGAAGTAGAAGCACGCTCAGAAGAGCAGACTAAAAAAGTTGGCGTAACAACAGAAGATATTCACAGCGATGTTAGTGAAGATGAGTTCAAGTCACCAAAGTATGAAGGATCCGGATCAGGAAGTGAATCTGATTCTGAAAGCGGAAGTGGAAGTGGATCAGAAAGTGAAAGCGATGGAGGCTCCGAAAGCGGATCTGCAAGCGGGAGTGCAAGCGGAAGTGCTAGCGGAAGTGGTAGTGATCCGTCTGGAAGTGAATCTGAAAACGATAAAAGCGGGAGTGAAAGTGAAAGCCATTCTGATTCATCAGCTTCGGATGCTTCGACTTCTCGGAAAAAAAAGGATATTGAAAAGAAAAAGAAAGATTTTAAAATGGTTTTAAGCCAGGTGATAATAACTTATTAAGATTGTTGTTGTTGTTTATTAACTACGGTAAAATTCAAGGAAAGGTTACAAGCGTTTTGTTAGCCTTATCCAAAAGTCACAACATGTGAGATGAGCCAATGGGCGGATCAGGTACCAAGAGTTTCGTACATCTTGCTGAAAATGCTTTTTCTTTTACTTGAAATCTCTTGAAATACCCAAAAATCCTTGTACCATCAAAACGGACACAAAGATTTCTCAAAAATCCTTGCATGCACATTGGATGAATGATAAACCCCGCTAGCCAAGCGATTGAAACAAAATGGATTTCTTTTGAAATACGCCGTGAGTGATCTCTTAAATGTATCTAAGAAAACTGTCACCAGAATTTCCAAAGGGACTAGACCCCAGGTACGGAACTTAAAGACAATTGACGGATATATAGCGATCTAGTTTAAAAATAGAACAAAAGAAGGCCGCGTGCCTCTATTTTTCCAATTCACATGTCAGTGGTGCAATTGTTTTGATAATGTATAGAGATAATCAAACACAATGGAATACAATAGGCTATTTGTAGCTTTCCCAGGCCCATCAACTGATATTGATTTTATCCCAATTTTCCATATTTCAGAACCACTGTTTCAGCTAGTTGAAATAACAAATTGCGTTAAAGGCATTGAGTCATGTTACATAGACTGCGTATACCCAATTTGCAAAAATTGCTGACTCATGATGATAGCTTACGCCAATCTGATTGGCTGTTATGCAAACTGCACACATGAAACACTCGAGCGGACGTTGCCTCGTATTGGTGAGGTTGCTGTCTGATCACATGAAAACAGACTGATCACATGAAAGCAGACAGACCCCCAGCGGAGAATCGCTATTTAACATGACTCGATGCCTTTAAATTTGAGACCTGCTATTGAATAAGCCCACTAAAGTATTTTGGTGATTTCTGTGAAAACAGTCGACATTGCATTCAAGAATTTTTGTGCAGGGGTAAAAGCTTGCGTTTGCAAGGAGTGAAAATCTTAAAATATCTAATTGAAATCATAGTTGGCCATGTGCCATGAACAGATCATAGCCAAAGAAAAAATGCTGTGTCTGTATATTTTCTTTGTTTTACCGGGTGTGTCAGAAAAAACAATCCCCGTTTGAAAGGCCACTGCTCCCTGGATATCGAGGCAATAATATTGGTAAAATATATTGTTTAATAGTGGACATGTTCAAATATATTCTAAATTTTACCTGACTGAAATCGGCCACTCCGTTCTGAAATTATGAGGGATTTTATCAAGAAAGCCCCTCCAAGAAACCTTAAAAAACGGCATAAAATCACGACCAAACTTCCGTGATATTTCTACCTTAATAGCAATGACTTGTACATGCTTTAGCACGTTTTATCCCTTTGGGAGGAAGAAAGTGCCATCCATGGGAACATAACAAAATTATTCTCGGAGATTTTATCCTGCCAAGAGGATAACACGCGCTAAAGCATGTGCAAGTCATTGCTGTAAGGCAGAAATATTTGGAAAATTTGCTCGTGATTTTAGGCCTATTTTGAAGGTTTCTTGAAGGGGCTTTCTCCAGAAAATCGCTCATAATTTCAGAACGGAGTGGCCGATTTCAGTCAGGTAAATTTTAAACTATATATGAACATGTCAACCATTAAATAATGTCTTTGTCAATATTATCGTTTCCATATCTAGGGAGCAGTGGCCTTTCAATTTCAAACGGGGATTGTTTTTTCTGACTCACCCGGTATTTATAGACAATTGCCTTTTGCTAAGAGCATTATTTCTCTTTCAGACTAAGACTTTGTCGAGTGCTCAGAAAGGAGTCAAATCGCAACCAGCAAAAAAAGATAGCCCAGATCCGAGATCATTAATAGGACAGAAACGACGTGGTTCTGGCGAGAGAAGCTCAAATTCGTCACCAAAGACTGACACAAACAAAACAACTGCTCGAAAAGACGAACTCTTAAAGGAACTAAAAGCTGTAGAAGATGCTATTGCTCGTAAAAGAGCCAAGATAGATTGAGAACAATTTATTTTTTGTAGATTGTAAATTTTTTATGAGTAAATATTCATTTGTCGTCCCTTTTGTAAACTATAACCACTTTTCCTGGTGAATCAAAAGAAGCTTCGGTGTTTGGGGAAGTTTGCCATCGTGAAGTTTCGCAAGATTCTGATAATCCATAGAAAAGTTTACAGGTAAAGATTTACTTAGAAATGAAAATAGATTCTCTAAAAGTGGGTAGAGCCATTTTAAGAGTGTTGGGAATTATGCTGGGTTGCTGTTTTCGAAATTCTCCTATTCTTGAAAAGAGGCCAAACAGGCGATCAGATTTTGTCAATGTTACAGTGGGAAGGTTGACTGAAATAGTTCCAATGGATGAAGGTCTCGTCAGAAGGGACACCATCAAAAGCAGGAGGTCATCATTGCTAAATATGGAGGGAAAATGGGAAAACAAATACCAATTACATCTTTAGCTAATTGTGTTTTCAACTCAAAGCTTCTCATCTTGATGTCTTTATGCTGTTAGAAACTCAATGTGATGTGCATTAAATCGTGGGCAGCATATTTCATCCCTTGCAATTGACATTATTTTTTACCTCCAAGCTTCTGGGTGCGCCATAAATGTTCCCACTTTTGACAAGGTCAAGGACTTGGCCTACTATCTTTGGCACACCCGGTATTGCGTGACAATGTATATTTATGCAAGGTTCCAATTCCTATGATATGAATTCATATTCAGTCTGTTTTTCTCTCGATATGTTCTCCTTTTGGACAACATGTCATGCATTGATAGCCTGTGTCCCAGAGCATAGGAATCAAATCTTTAAAAAACATTGCACGATTGGTTGATGCATCTTTCGTTTGATTTAATGGCTTAAAAGGAAGTTCAGGTACTTTGCTATTAGTGTTTATTGGCAATCTTTGATATCTTTATCATTTTCAGAATTATTGCGTTTTTCTTTTTATTGAAATAATTCGCGAAAAGCTTTGAAAAAAATTACAATTGTTTTAAGCTTAGGATTTATTGGAGAAAAACGGTACAATCTTCAAGAAAACCATAGTTTATGAAGATCTGTAATATGGTAGTAAGCAGAAATTCGTAGCTCTGCTGATTCATGAGTTAGCATTTTGATGACGTCACAGCCAGAAAACTGTTTGAAACATAAAAGACGCTGTAATTCTGAAAATGATCAAGATATCAAAGATATCTTATATTAAAGAAACACTTATAACGAAGTACCTGAAGCTCCCATTAAATCAAACAAAAGATATATCAACCAATCATTCACAACCACAAGTAGCCAATATTGCAATGTAAACATGTAATAAAGTTGCTAAGTTAGATGGGCAGTTTCGCAAATGTCAAGGTCAACAGCGACTATTTTGAAGTCAACCTTGCTACCAGTAGCCCCGAGCGCATTCCAACGTAGATATACATACAAAAACATACATACATACATACATTCGGTATTTGTTATAGCAGGTTAAACCTAAAGGCAGCTTACGCTGATGTGGACCTGCATATACTACTAATAAATAAAGTTTACCTGAAAAGTGTAGAAAATAAATTTAAAATTGTTTGGTAATAAAAGTCCTCAAGTCTAGTTTTTAAAATACAAGTTTCAGATTAAAAAAAAATGATTATTTATAAAATCAATATGTTGTTTGATGCTGTTCTTAAATTCTTTCGTGTTCTCTTTCCCTTTTAAATTGTTGTCAATTGCATTCCACAAAAGAGATCCTCTGTATTTAAGAGTCTTTCTGCCAATGTCTCTTTTGAATTGCTTTATGTCAAATTGCATCTTATTCCGAGTTCTACTCTCTCGTTTTTCAAAAGGCCTTGAGAGTAGAGAAGGGCAGTTTCCATACTAAATTGTATGCATATGAAACCTTTTCCTGAAACTAGAATCGAAAACGTGATGCTTAAAGTTGAGATTTGTATAGCTGAAAAGAAGACTTTCAACAAACCAGAAAAAATTGGCTCTGGCACCAAAAATTATTGATGCAAGTACAGTATGTGCACAATCTATCTGTTTTATGTAACCGATTGAGGGTTTCAAATTTTGCTTTGTTACCTGAGAACGGTTTATCAACGAAAGATAAAATAAAAAGTAAGAGTTAAGTTAGAAGCCAAAGTTTTCAGAAGACAAGTGCAAAAACACTGTATTTGTGGGTTTGCTATTGGTTTTGCCACCTGTTGGATGCAGCTTTTTGATTGGTTTGCGGTAAATCAAAATCGATTCTGATTGGTTACTATATTATCACATGCAATACCCTTTTAATTATTAAAAAGTTTCGCGGCAAAAATTTCGCGCAATGAAAATCGAACAGCAATGGCGGTCGAAGTAAGTGCCGTTCGACAACGGAAACAAGAAAAATACAGCGCTCCTTGGGCGAAAGGAGGCCCTGAATATGACCCTGATTTACCTTATGGACCTAAAGTTTACCTTGCACGTAAAAAGAAGGCTGATGCTTGGTGGGTTAAGTATTTAGAGGTGAGTTAAAGCGTGCACACTTTGGGCATCAATTTAGGCCCTTTTCTGGATGATGAAGACCAGGTCGTCTTCTTTGTTTACATTGATTTTATTTATTTGTTTGTGGACTTGATTAGCGCTATATGTACGGAATTGTTTTGAAAGAAGTTTGTTTACGAAAAATTGATTCTAAGATGATCAAGTCTAAGAAATCCTAGTGCTTCTTTTGAAAGCTAAAATTTAAGACGGAATCTCTTCTTTTTGGGACTTCGCAAAGCCAAAGGATCGTGAAACAGAGTGAGACACTTGATGTGATGTACCGAGGCTCTAAAATACTGAACACCAAACAGTACAAATATCTTGGTATTGAAATAGATAGTATCCTGAATCTAAATACCCACTTTGAAAAGTGCTTCAAACGTGCATCGTCCAGATTACGATTACTGGCAAAGACCCAGGGAGGGTACTCATATATATTTAGGATAGGGGTGCTCAGGCTGGGGTACAAACCATCAACCCAAACAAATAATTCCTAGCATAAAAATTGACACAAAAAAATAATTTTTCTTACCCTACAGACCCAAAAAATAACAAATCGTTTGTAAATCATGCTTTTCTATATTTTCAAAACTGTTCTCATATTTGAGACCCAAAAAAATAATCCAGAATTTCACGAACCCAAAAAAATAACTGTCCAATTGACTGACCCAAAAAAATAGCTTTTGCCCAAATTTTAGACCCAAAAAAGTAACCTGAGCATCCCTATCCTAAATATATATGAGTACCCCCCCTGGGGGCAAAGATAAGGGATTCCCTCGATCTGACCTCTGCAAAGGCTGTGTATGATTCAATGATTCTGCCAACCTTCACGTATTGCGGAGTACTGCAACTCAAGTTGACTTCAACTCAAGCAAAGAGTCTCTCGTCATTTCATGATCGCTGTTTAAAAGTAATAAATGGAAACTTGAAAAATCCAATTGCAATTCAATCAGTCGTCAATGCCAAAAACACCAGGGCATGTAAACTTGTGCGTAATTTTTTAGACAATGATATTTGCGAGAACTTTCAAGGCTATTTCGAGTTGCAACAGCACAAAACACAAACAAGAAACAACGAATGTTTGATAAGGCTGCCGGGTATCAAAACAGAATACGCTCGGAAGTCCTTCCGTTTTATGGGTGGAAAGATATATAATGAATTTCCAACTGACCTCAGAAAAACTGAATCCTTTAAGAAATACGAAGAATTGTTGAAGAAACATTTTAGTTGAAACTTGTATCTTTGGAACTTGTAAATAATCATTGTAATTACTGCTAGGTTTTTTAAGAGGGTTTTTAGGTTTTCCTTTCTTTTTCCGTTACAGGACACATGTTGATAACAGCATTTTTTGTTGAAATGTATATCCTGTATAAAGATTCGTTATATTATTATATATTATTATTATTATTAAAGAAACTTAACTACGTAATAATTCAATTCATGGACCAAAATATAAGTAAGACACCAATGAGGCAATATTTAGTGGTGAAACATGGAAATTTTCAAGACATATTAAATGAACAGTTGTTTGTAAGAACGAATCATCACTATAGACTAAATTTAAAACTTCCACACCAACACAAACACACCCTTACAATTACATTCTGACATTGCCTGCAATCTAGAACAATTATATTTGTTACATGACATCAGTTTTATGGACTGTGCTTAACTTATGGTTGCATCAGTGAATCAAACAAGATAAGTCAAAATTTGTAGCTTTTTTAGTTCCTTTTTGTGTTGAAATTTTCTGTCCTAGTCCTTGAAAGTTGTTCAATTTTTCAATTTTTTCAATTTTCAATATTTATCTAGGGGGAGGGTAGCCCTTCAGCACAAGTGCTGGTTTTCAAGGGGCCCTCCCATAAAAACAATACAAATAAATCTAAAGTAAATTGAACCCTAAAAACCTAAAGCTTAAAAATCCTATTTACAATTTATATACTATTAAAAATTTACAAATAAAAGAAATACTCCAACCCTAAATACACTGTATATCTAATGGCAATAATAAACATAGTAGCTTGATGGTCAGGCAGACTATAGAGGAGGGTCTCAAACCCATGGACATTTCCGTAGAGGGTCCATAGGCCAGTCCCTAACCACCCGTGATTTTCGAGGAATTTTTGTGTGTCACGGACACTGCCACGGACTGTCCGTGGTTTGCCGTGGTTGTTATAATTTTTACACGACAACTTTTTCATTCCGGTGTCAAAATTTCAATTATTAATCGGATTCTACTAACAGTTAACTGCGATTGGTAAATACAAAATAGGCTTTGTATGACTATGATTGTACTGTATAGATAATTGAGTGCCCATGGTCTCAAATGGGTGTCCGTGGAGATTTCCATGGAGTTTTCCGTGGTTTTAACATATTTTTTTTCAGTCACGGAAAAGCCCACGGACACCATGGACCCTCTACGGAAATGTCCGTGGGTTTGAGACCCTCCTGACTGTAGAGTCTCTAAAGTAATCAACTAGTCCTCTCTTCAGCAGGAATCTTGCTTTGTTGAAGAGATGGGAAAATTTAATGGAGGGTGTTAAACAAATTAAATATTGCCATATACCCAGACAAGTGCACACCCGAGATATTTTTCCTAAAATGTCACTGCACACCGGACATTCCTAAAATTTCACTGTGTGGCAGGGTGTTAGATGGGCGTGGCATAGAATTTAGTTTCCTCAAGGGCCCAAAGAAGGGGATGAATTGAAACAATTATTGTATCTGTTTAATAACAAAATAAGAAATAGTTTCGAAGGAGTTTTCTTGCATATGTCAAGTTAAATTTTACTCAACTCGTTTGAATTTCTCATAAAATAGCTTCCAGGTGAAGCTCAAAATTTGTGTGCACACTTAAGTGCACACTTATACCAAAGTGCACACTTGCACACTTGAAATTTTGCTCTTGCACACCCGAGATCTCGTTGGAAACTGCCCTACTCTGCAGTCTGGCCATATACTCCCTCATTTATTTGACCCTAGCCTGCTTGTAGCCTGCTTGCAGCCTCGTCCTCAAAGGAAAAATATTGTTCCTGTGAGGAGAAGTTGAGGCTGGGCGCAGGCTATTTGACCCTGCCTCTGATATCATTTCCACATCCCTGTTTATGATGCATTCTTCTTCGTAGGCAGCTGTTGTAATTGGTGTACTGCTTTTCTTTGTATACATGTACTACTATATCGATCACTTGCATTTCCATGTCACTAGAGGATATGCACATGTTGGGAGTTCGCATGCACAACACCACTTAGGACAAAAATATTTACATGGTTAGTTGTTACTTATCATTCTTTAAATAATACTTACAGTATCATTCCTAGTTATTTAAAACCAACCCAGGGCTTTTTAATGTGTAGTTCTACACAGTCTAAATCAGAATACACAATGGAATTGTGACAATATTATATAACACACCTTTCTGTTATTTTGTTGTTAAAATCAATAACATTTTGGGCATTTGTGCAGTTCTAGAAATTTCTCAGAAAGAACCTTAACTGACCCACCCCCTTTATTCTGTAATTGATGTGCTTGAACCAAACGTTAACTCCTGAGCCTTTTGTACATTGTATTAAATTATAAGGCCCTGGAAAGTTTTCAGGTTTTTTGCAGTTTGATAGACTTTTTCTTAACTCATTCGTGCCCAGAGCGACTACAGTCGTCACAGGTAAAGAAACGCTGCATAAAACGTGTTTCATATCGCACAGAAGCTCAATAAATATACATTTCAAGATTATTTGGACAGGAGGTGCCAAAGAAATGAAAAACCAAGAAATCTCTCATCCTAGAAATTTTTTTTTGTTAAACTGAAGAAAGGTTTGAACTCAATGCTATAATTATCTGAATTCCTTAGGAAAGTAGCTACTGCATCAGACCTTGATTGTAAATTTTGCATTGAACAGAATATCTTTATAATGAGGACAGTATCTTTATAATCAAGACAACAGGCTGTTAACCAATTTGGTTAGAATTACAGTTTTAAGGACAATCTTTCGAAAATAAAGAGACTCTGATTGCTTTGCATAGTCTGTTCAAAAATATGCATGTATGGATTTTGGGATATGATCTGAGATTATGCGCCGCTTCTTCTCAATAGGAAGGGGTACAGAAAAAGATGAAGATCTTGCCATGTATTGGTTCAGGTACAGTATATATGTAATCTTGTTAGTAGTTATGTTCTTGTTAAAGTTCTGTTGATCTACACCAAACAAGGATCTTTTCACTTGCTTGCAGTTTTCTTTAGGAAGAAAAGTATTGTAAGGTCATTTGTCACCACAGAAAGATTTTCTACCTATTCCATGCATACAGTAAGTTTTCCCCCCTCCTAGCCACCTAAATTTGGTGGCAAGTCATAATTCTGTACCCAGTTAACACACAATGATATTTTATGGAGCTAATAATAATCATCATGATAAACCCTAGAATTATAGCATAGGATTCAAATCTTTGAAAAAACACTGCACGATTGGTTGATGCATCTTTCGTTTGATTTAATGGCTTGAAAGCAACTTCAGGTACTTCGTTATAAGTTTTCATTGGCAATCTTTTATATCTTGATTATTTTCAGAATTACAGCATCTTCTATGTTTCAAACAGTTTTCCGGTTGTACAACGGTTGTGATGTCATCAAATTGCTAAATCACGAACCGGAATAGCTACGGATTTCTGCTTACTGCCATATTATAGACCTACAGTATGGTTTTCTTGAAGATTGCATTGTTTTTCCTCTTATTTAGGATTTCCAACGATTTTAATTTTTTTCCAAGCTCTTTTTGAATTCTTTCAATAAAAAGAAAAATGCAATAATTCTGAAAATGATAAAGACATCAAAGATTGCCAATGAATGTTTAATGAAGTACCTGAAGTTCCTTTCAATCCATTAAATCAAACAAAAGATGCACCAGCCAATCGCGCAATGTTTTAAAGATTTGATTCCTATGCTTAGAATTCTTAATATACATCATGTTTGTGAGATTGATATGTTTTATCATTGTAGAGAGTCTGCAAAGAATGGTCACGGTCATGGAGCATATAACTTAGTGGCTGGTCATTTACAAGGATACAACACAGATGTAGAAGAACAGTGAGCCTTCTTGATTTTTTTCTATATGATAACTTTAACTATACTTGTCCGTTTTCTACCAGGAAATATCAGAAAAAGGCTAACCACTTGTAGCATGTTCCTTTGGAGGCACCAAAGAACCCATAGTCTGGGCATATTATAATTTGTTTGAATTTACACTCACTTCTCTTTTACTCTATAACAATGATTTAAATTTGATACCATTTTTAGCAGAGTTGCTTTTCTTGCTTCCCAAGATATACTGATATATCCTATAAATTTCTTAATCCAGCAATGACAAAAGACTGACTTTTTGGATTGTTTAACTTCATAGATATTTTAGTGAGCTGTCCTTGATAATTTCTTGTAATTTCATGGTGTCCTTCAAAATAGTGTTGCCCTAAGTATACAAAGCTCGTGTAATTCAAGACAATGACAAGACTATTGAGGTGTTCTAGACCTGATTTACTCTTCTATTTAACTATACAAGAAGTGTAGTTTAAGATATAAAGTAAACTTTTTTTGGAGACCCCAATGTGTTAAGGTGTTAAATTGATTTCTAATTAATCTCATGTATTTATCTTATATTCATACTTATATTAATCTCTTATATTTACAGTGAAATAGAGCCGTTGCTAAAGCAAGCACAAGACGAAGGTGTGGAAGAGGCTGATTCTGCATTGAAAGATCTTTTCCCACACAAATATTAAAGATTTCAAGAAGCTTCAAAAAAAGGTAAATCTTGACGAGAAATTTTAATTTGTATTGTCTTTTTATAATAGTTGCTTTCTTTTTAAAGCGTGATCTTGTGGTCCTGAATTATGTTGGTTTCGTCATTTTCATTTCATTTCATTTTGATTTATTTTAACAGGGTTAAATACATTCAGTAAAGTTTAGATAACTGATTTACAATGTGCCCTGCTTAAAAACAAACTAACCTAATACATTGCTAATATAAGTCAACTTTAATATCCTATATAAAAGAAAAGAAACATTTATAAAAAGAAAGGGACTCAGAAGTCATATGTATATGCCGAACGTTGGTTTAGAAGATCAACCTCTTTGATCTTTCAAGAACGATGTTAATCTCATTTTGAAAGTAGCCAGCGAAGGAGCAGTTTTGATTTCATAGCTCAATAGGTTCCAAACAGTAACTCCTCGATAGGAAAAGCTCCGTTGTCCATTTGAGGTCTTACACAGTGGAATCCTGAGATCAGTACTGGTATTACGTAGGTTCCGATTGCAAGAATCTGACAATTTGTGAAACATTGACTGCATATAGGGAGGTGCAAGCCCATTCAATGATTTGTACACTATAGAGGCTGTTTCAAAGTCAATCATTTCTTTGATTGTTAACCATCCTA